>BRDA01010176.1:0-14796 GCA_036984385.1 Crenuchus spilurus
ACCAATGCGGGGATTGAAGTGAAAAGCGATGTCATCCCCATCAGATGGTCCAGTTTTGAAATTTATTGCAAACCTTTGAGAAAAAGAACATTTTTTACACAAGCTGCAGTATTAAAAATATTTTCTTTATGTGAGTTTAAGAGTGACAGGTGAACATACTGGTTGGCATTTGCAGGAACAGTTCCTTGGAAGCACACAGCCATATCTGGTTGTACCTTTTGTGGAATTGCACCCCCATAGGGAATTGCCTAGACAGAGCACAGTGTGTACAGTGAGATCTCCATCAGGGAGAGATAATTAAGATAGTAGAACTTTTACTATGTTATGATGGACAACACTGGCTGTAAGTTTCTGACTCCCAGTAGCAGTTCTCATCTCAGATGCTTTTGAAAGGTTAACTTACTGGGTTGGTGACTGGATGTGAAATATCTAACTGTACAGGAGTTGAGCTTGAGGTTGAAGTCCATGTACATGCCAATTTCTCTGGTTCCTTAAAAAAGTGATACCTGCTCCAGTTCTGAAAAGAAAATTGCTTTTATAAAATTATAATGCAATGAAAGAACCTGTTAAAATATATATGACCTTATAAAACTGTTACACACATCAACGTAACCAAGAATATTCATGGAGACATCTCCAAGAACTTGAAGATTTGACACTTTCTCTACAGGAATTCGGTGCTTGAACGTGCAGTGCTTCACACCGTTCACAAAGACCTGAAGAAGGAGAACAAAGAAGTTGATTTAAAAGACTTCACATTTGTATTTTTTAAAAATTGAAGTAATTCAAGAAACATACATCATAGCCCTCTTGATTGATGACAAAGAACATATTGAAGGGTGCTCCCTTGATGAAGGGCTTGTCTGAAGCTGACTCCTCATTCTCCCATTTGCCATTCCTGCAGCTGTTCAAGACCACTTTGTCACCAATGCGGGAATTGAATTGGAAAGCGACATCATCCCCATCAGATGGTCCAGTTTTGAAATTTACTGCAAACCTTAGAGAAAAAAATGTATATAAGAAATTTGATCAAAACACCAGCTGAGCTCATGTATTTTTATCTGCTCATTTGTGCCCGTTTTATTGTTAGTGTAACGAGAATTGCAGAATTACTCTAACTAGAAAAGTGCATTTCTTGAAGTAAACACATAATACTTAAGCAGCTGAAGTAATTACTTTCATACTGTTGCTATGATGCTGCTATGTGGTATAAATGTGCAACTGTTTTTGCTACATTGTTGCTATGGTGACCATGTTTGTTTGTTATGGTATTCTAGGTGGTTGTAGTGATGTTGCTATGGTATTCTGTTTGGTTGCCAGGTATTTACTATGGTTTTGATATGTGGTTGTTATGGTGTCACAGTTTGTTTTTATGGTTTTGCTAAATGTTTGTAGTGTGCTTGCTTTACTATTCCTAGGTGGTTGCTATAGTATTTTGTTTGGTTGCCAGGTATTTATTATTGTTTTGAATTTTGGGAGCTATAATATTGCTAGGTGGTTTTTATTAAGGTGTTGCTAAGTAGTTGCTATGGGGTCACATGTTGCTTTCATGTTTTTGCTAAATTATTGATGGGTTCTTTCTATGCTATTGATAAGAGGTAGTCATGGTGTTGATAGGTGGTTGCTAAGCTGTTGCTAGGTGGTTGCTATGGTGTTGTTAGGTAGCGGAAAGGGTCTTTGTTGTGCTTATTGTAGTTTTTCTAAATGGTTGCTAAGCTGTTGCTTGGTGGTTGCTATGGTGTTGTTAGGTAGCGGAAAGGGTCTTTGTTGTGCTTATTGTAGTTTTGCTAAATGGTTGCTAAGCTGTTGCTAGGTGGTTGTTATGGTGTTGTTAGGTAGTGGAAACGTTTTTTGTTGTGCTTATTGTAGTTCTGCTAAATGGTTGCAAAGATGCTGATAGGTGGTTGCTTTGATGTTGCCAGGTGGTTGCTGTGGTAACTCATAGTGTGAGTTCAGTTGACTTATACAAGCCAATGTAACTCATGTTCTTTTTCATTTGTTTATAAGGGGTAAATGAGTACATACTGATTTGCATTTTGAGGAACAGTCCCTTGGAAGCACACAGCTGTATCTGCTTTTATTCCTCCTGGAATTGTCCCCACATAGGGAATTGCCTTAACAGAGAACATTAGCCACAGTGAGACGTCCAGATGTTAATAGAAGTCAGAATACTAGTTTTAATCATGTTACATTGAACATTTATTAAAGTTATCAGGTAGACGATTGGCCCTATCGTAAATATTATTTAAACTAATGACTTACTGGGTTGGTAACTGGATGTGACACTTCTAACTGTACAGGACTTGAGCCTGAAGTTGAGCTCCATGTGTACGAAACTTTCTGTTGTTCCTTAAAAAAGGGAGAACTGCTCCAGTTCTGAGGAGAGAATGAAGGTATCAAACATGCTGCAATGACAAAATCTGTGAAATGATTTATTACAGTAAGAAACTGTTTTACTTACATCCAGGTAACCAAGAATATTCATGGAGACATCTCCAAGAACTTGAAGATTAGACACTTTCTCTACAGGAATTCGGTGCTTGAACGTGCAGTGCTTCACACCGTTCACAAAGACCTGAAGAAGGAGGACAAAGAAGTTGATTTAAAAGACTTCACATTTGTAGTTTTTATAATTGAAGTAATTCAAGAAACATACATCATAGCCCTCTTGACCGATGACAAAGAACATATTGAAGGGTGCTCCCTTGGTGAAGGGCTTGTCTGAAGCTGACTCCTCATTCTCCCATTTGCCATTCCTGCAGCTGTTCAAGACCACTCTTTCACCAATGCGGGGATTGAAGTGGAAAGCGACGTCATCCCCATCAGATGGTCCAGTTTTGAAATTTACTGCAAACCTTGGAGGAAAAATTATAAATGTATAAAAAATCTGACTTTTGTCAGCAGAATAAATGAAGAACAATGAGGCAACTTCATACCCTTTGGCATTTTCAGGAACAGTCCCTTGGAAGTACGCGGCCATACCTGGTTTAATCCCTCCTGAAATTGCACCCACATAGGGAATTGCCTAAACAGGGCACAATACAGGTGGATGTTAACGTGGCCATAACGTCAGATGATTTACTTTTTGTGCTCTTTGGTTAAATGTTCCTGTACTCACAGGTTGTAATACTGGTTGTGCCAGGCCTGACTGGACGCCACTCAGGAAGAATGAAGACGTGTGCCAGTTCTAAAGAAAAGTAAATCCATTTTTTACAACAGTGATTTTATTCCCTGCAAATGTAAACCTTCTACAATGGGCTTTCAAAATATCAAATATGTGACCATAAATACAAAGTCATATCAGATTATGACTCCCTTAAACCTTCTCGGCTTTGCCAGCCCAGAGGTAACAGTGTTCACTCAGTGGCGTTTTAATTAAAGTTAACTGGTCCACAGTGTGTCGATGGCTCTGTAACTCTCACTGGAGTCGTCCCCCTCTGGCACCGGTGGTCTGTGGGGCACCAGTGTTATGCCTTTGGGAGACACTCAATATATAGTTCTCAGTGCAGCTGCACTACAGCAGCTCTAGAACATCCCACACAGTTAGAGGTTTCTGAGATGCTGCCACCACCATGCTTCACCCGGTACCCTATTATCATGCCACCACATCACATTTTTTGTCCATGATGATGGTTTTACACACTGCTACAACTGACTGGTGTGCTCACTTATTTATCCGCAGTGAACTCTGTCATTTGGCTTTACGAGGTCATTTCAATAACATTGGATTTCAAAATATGCTGATATGACTGTACATCTGTAGTCGTACCTATAGTACATGAAGTAATGTGTAGAGCGAGATATCCATGTTTCAATGTCTTTAGCTTCCAGCTCTAATTTTCACAGCCTTCACACTGTATTCCACAGGCATTGAGACATTGAGCAATGCTAGTGTAACATATACTACATAACTGTGGAGTTGTACATCAATGGTTGACACTATATGTACAAAAGTGAGTGGACATGAATGTGACAGTGGTGCGGGGTGGACATTTGCGTGCTGAAGGGAGGCAGGATGGGGGCACACAAAGCATTTGTGCTTAGGGCACCCCGATGCCTAGCACCGGTACTGTACACAACATTCTCCAAATGAGATCTATTAGACATTTAGACTAGATTTCACTTGCTAAGATGTTATTTTTTGCATTGACCCAACATTGTTTACTCTCTCTTCTAAATGTAAACATATAACATTATAACACGATTATAGAAAAGTTACTTTATGTCTAGTTAAAACATTACTTACTTCAATGACACCAATGAGGCTCATAGCGACGTCTCCACCGATATTAAGAGCAGACACTTTCTCCAGAGGCATGCGGTGCTTGAACATGCAGTGTTGAAAGCCGTTTACATACACCTATGTTAAATATTGCAAATATTTTCAATAATATACTCTGTCGTGAGGGGAGAAAAAAAAACATTGCTTATACACTGATCCGCCATAACATTAACACCACCTCTCATTGTCTATTTTATCTCCACTGACCACACAGGTGCTTTTTGTACAGATTGTGGTCCATTTGTTTCTCTGGATACTTTGTTCACTGTTCTTTGATGGTCAGGACCTCCCACAGAGCTGGTAGATCATTCTCAGCATTTCAGTGAGTCTGACGTGGTGGTGGTGTGCTAGTGTGTGTTAGAGTGGAGATATTAAGCACTGTGTCCACTCACTGTTTACTGAGACACACCTAGCTTGTTGGTTCATCTTGTAGACGTAAGGTCAGAGACAGTAGCTCAGTTGGTCCTGACACTGTAGGCTGTATTATTTTCACTCCAGTTCACACTGAGCTGTTAGTGTCCACTCTGACACACCAACACACCACCACCACATCATTGTCACTGCAGTGCTGAAAATGATACACCTGCTCAGTGGGAGGTCCTGACTAGCACCTATATGATCAGTGGAACTAAAATGAACAATGAGTGTAGATACAAGGAGGCGGTGTTAATGTTTTGGCTGGTAAGTGTATAACGTTATCTAGATGTTTGAGTGTAAACAGAAACGTGCCTCATAACCTTCAGGTTTCATCACAAAAATCATGGTGAAGGGTGCCCCCTTAGTAAAGGGTGTAACTGGAGCTGATTCCTCTTTCTCCCAGCTGCCACTCCTGAAGGTGTTCAAGACCACTTTCTGACCGATACACGGCTTGAAATGAAAGGCAATGTCATCACCGTCAGCCTGGCCATTCTTCAGATTGATCGCAAACCTGTGAACAACACATAGAGTTCAGTTCATTTAAACAGAAGATAAAATTATGTTGGCAATACTGAATGAACTGCATCTGAAATACAGTAAGAGTTTGTGTCCAGCATCCATAACTTTTGTATTACTGGGGCATCTCTAAAAATCAGAAAAACATCATTCAGAAAATGTTATTGTAAGACTGCTGTGACCACGAGGAGACGGAAGCAGGTGTGAATTCAGTGAATGTGACTTTTATTTACAAAAATAAACATACACTGTGGCTATGAAAGAAAAGAAAACAAAGGTGTGGCTTGATGGCAGAGAGGGTTCAAACATATGTACATAGCATAGCAGATGACAGATTCACACAGAATGACGGACAGTGACTAACACACTGGGAAGGCTTATAAAGCACACTTAATCACAGAGGGAATACGAGCAGGGTGGTGAACAGGACAAAGGTGAAACTAATGACATTACATGACGTAGACCTGACGTGAATGACAATAAACGCACATGGCAGAGGCAGATGAGGCAGGGGGTGTGTCCAGGGATGTGGCAGGGTCACAGTTCTATTAATTACACGTACAGTGACATAATTCAAGCCTTTTTGTTTTAATGATGTTTGTATAGTAATTTACTCAAAATATTCTAACAATCTGAGATTCTGGATTTCTGATTATAATTAGCCAAAACAATAAAATGTTTGAAATATGTCACTTTATGGGCGATGAATGTAACATTCATGGCAGTTTACCTTTTAAATTAAATTGTGAACAAAAATGAAGATAATTTTGGATGTGACACTGTGTAAATGCTATTTCTGTCTAGCTCTTTGAAACAATATGGCGGCATACTGGTTGGCCTCTTGCAGAACGATGCCTTGGAAATACAAAGCCATTCCTGCTTTGATCCCACCAGAGATTGGGCCGATATATGGAATGTTCTGTTGAAAAATGCATAAAAAAGACAATGTGATGAGAAAAATAATGAAGAATAACAGTCATATGACTGCTATAGAGAAATTGACATGAACTTTGCTTTGTTTCTCAATTGTTTAACTTACAGGATTGCTGATTGGATGTGAGACCTCAGAGTGGGTGCTTGACACATGTTCAGTTAAGAAAGATGGCTCCCAATTCTGAAAGAAGGTGAAACCGTCAAAAACAAAGCCTGAACCTCAAATGTAGGCTTTTTCACCAAAGAAGACATACGAAACTCACTTCGATGAAGTCAAAGATGTGCATGGTCACATCTCCTTGAACGTCAACAGCAGACACTTTCTCCAAGGGTATGCGGTGCTTGAACAAGCAGAATTGAACGCCGTTTACGTACACCTCGTAGCCTTCAGCTCTAATCACAAAGAAAACAGTGAAGGGTGCTCCTTTGGTGAAGTGTGTGATTTGAGCTGATTCCTCTTTCTCCCAGTTGCCCTTCCTAAAGCTGTTCAGGACCACTTTCTGACCAATCAATGGCTTGAAATGAAAGGCAATGTCATCACGATTAGACTGTCCGGTCTTCAGATTAATCGAAAACCTGCCACAAACAAAATACACTTGATATAAACAAAGTGTCCATAAGCTAGTGCTGTATGTCCAAAAAGTGTATGTATACCCCTTCTAATGAATGCATTCAGCTGACACAGATGCACACACAGCTTGTCTAGTGCCTGTAGAGAATTACTGCCAGTAGAATAGGACTAAACATGAACCTGTTGGCATCATGTCTAATGCCAGGCTAGAGGGCACAGCTGTGTCCAGTACTTTTTGAGTTGGGAATATGGTGAGGTGGTCAACATCCTGACCTCACTGACTGTTGTTGATATTGAATGTAATCAAATCCTCACTAAGATCTACAAAATCTAATAAAAAGCCTTTCCTGGACAGTAGAGATGGTTAATAATTTTGATTTCAGACAAAACTGTGAATAAACAGGTGTTCCAATACTTTTGTAAATACAGTGTAACTGAGATATATTGTGTTCCTGTCTTTTGGTGATATGTGTGCTGTAATATGTAGTTTCTCTTGACATTTTTGTGCAAATGGTAAAAACTTACTCCTTCGCGTTCACTGGAACAATGCCATGGAAGAGCAAAGCTTTTCCTGAACATAGTCCACCAGGAATTGGGCCAACATAGGGAATTTTCTGTAGTGAGAAGAGCACATGTTATCATTATTATCAATTAATTAAAGCAGGGCATGTTCAAATTAAAATAATTTACAACAACTAATAACTTAAACACCAACATGTTGGGGACATAGTTAAAAACTCCACCAATTCTCAGCCAGACTGACTGTGTACAAATGGAGGAAATTCAACACTGTTGTTACCCTCCCAGGAGTGGTCGACCAACAATGATCACTCCAAAAGCAAGGCGTGTAATAGTCTCCGAAGTCACAAAGGAACTCAAAGTAACTTCATGAGTCCACCATCACACTGAATGACAATGGTTTTTATGGTATGGTTGCATAAGTTAGATTTATTTAAATAGCACTTTCATGGATATGAATCACAAAGTGCTTTCCAATGACACTGTAAAACAAAACACACATACAGACCTATTACAACACAGCCAAAATAATAAAACACCTAGTAAAACAACCAAGAGCAAAACCCTGTGCCATAAACATCAGTCAAATTCCTGCTTAAACATATGTCTTTAGTTGTATTTTTAAAAGAATCCATAGGATCTACAAATCTTACACAGTTGGGTAATGTGATCCATAGTTTTGGAGTATTAGACTCAAAGGCACAATCATCACAAGTCTATAGGTGGGAGAATGGGACAAACAGAAGATTCTGTTTACTTGACCTTAGGAAGTGACTCAATATTTGCAGGTGAAGTAACTCTGCTATATACTTAGGTCTCTGAACATGCAATGCTATGTAAGTAAAAGTTAACATTTTAAACTGGATCCTATACTGCACAGGAAGCCAGTGTAGAGATCTGAACAGAGGGATTATATTAGGCCTATTTGACCTGGTAAGTAATCTAGCAGCAGCATTCTGTACTACCTGCAAATGATCATGATCATTGCAATAGTCAATTCAAGATTAAATAAAAGCATCTATAATCTCCAAGTCAGCATTAGAATATATAGCTCTCAATTTGCTGATATTTTTTTTGTATTTTAAATACAAAAAAAAAAACAAGATCTAGCCAGTATGTGTGTCAAACAGCAACAACTGACTAAAAACAATACCCAGATTACTTAAATCTGCATGGACTATTAAAAACCACAGGAGCAACCTTATCAGGGGCAAGAATCATGACCTCAGTCTTTTCTGCACTGAAAAGCAAAATTAATTTGCTGTCCAGTCCGTAATAGCTTCCAGACAATAGGTTTAAATGAAAAATATAGTTATCATCAACAAATAAATGAGAGGTAATACTAAAACTGTTAATAATCTGTCCCAGAGAGGCAACATACTGTATACAAAGAAAATAACAGTGGCCCCAAAACTGAACCTTGTGGAACACCACAAGTTAGTGGAGCAGAGTCAGACCTAACAACCGTGACAGTCACAGTAAAACTTCTCTCAGTTAAATATGATTTAAACTCATCTAAAGAACATTGCTGTTCATGTGTAGTTTGTGAAAAATCACACAGACAAGCCAGAAGTCTACTGGAACAATATTTTGTGGACAGATGAGACCAAAATAGATCTTTATGGTTAAAATGTGAAGCATTATGTCTGGAGAAAGGAAAACACTGCATTCTACAATAAAGACCTCATCTCATCTGTGAAACATGGTGTGGTAGTATCATGATTTAAGCCTTTTTTTGCTGGTTAAGGTCCAGGATGGCTTGCCATGATTAATGTAACAATGAATTTTGAATTATACCATAAAATTCTAAAGGAAAATATCATATCTGTCCTTTAGCTGAGTTTCAAGAAAATGTGGGTATTGCAGCAAGAGAGCAATCCTAAGTTGTTCTACCAAAGAATGGTTGAAGAAGAATAAAGTAATATTTTGGCATGGGCAAGTCAAAGTCTTGACCTTAATCTATTAGAAATGTGGAAGTACATGAAGGAAGCAGTTCCTGGATTCCTCCAAGGACTGATCAACAATTACTGGAAACGTTTAGTTATTGTTGGTCACACATGTAATATTGGGTCACTTTTCTCTAGTCTAATATTTTTGTCTCATTTGTTTAAGTTGGTTCACAAAAATTACACAGACATATAGGACATTTAAAGCATTAACAAACTTTTAAGCACCACTATACTTGCCATACCATATCAGAAAAACAGTCAGTCTCAAAGCAGCATAAGAAACAAAATAAATTGTATCACTCACAAGGTTGAAGACTTGCTCAAAGCCAGCAGGACGACAGTGGTGGCCAGTATGCCAGCCAAGGTGAGAATGATGCCCAGTGTGCCAGCCATGATGGAAGTGGTGCCCAGCATGCCAGCCACGATGGGGGTGATGCTCACCATGAAACTCATGGCGGAAGTGATGCTCACCATGCAACTCACGATGGGGGTGGTGCTCACCGTGCGACTCATGGTGGACGTGGTGCTCACCATGCGACTCACGCTGGACGTGGTGCTCACCATGCGACTCACGGTGGACGTGGTGTTCACCATGCGACTCACGTTGGCAGTGCTGGCCAGCATGTGAGCCACGTTGGGAGTGGTGTTCGTGATGGTGGCCCCGTCTCATCATGAAACTCTTGTAGACAAGAAGGAAGATGGGTGGATAGACACCAAGCAGAGATTCTGTAAGCACAGAACAAGTTTCAGTAAGGATGTGCTGGGTTTTATAAGGCACTAAAGGGTGGGGGAGCTTCTGGCCTCAGGCTTATTAAAGCCCTTAGGATGTTCTCACAATTGTTAAAAGCCAGTTTGAACTTGGTGGCCCTCTGGAAATGAACTGACTGACTTCACCTTGCAAAGTGGCATAAATGTGATGAATGTTAATGTGAGCAATCGCTCACTGCTGTTATCTTAGCTTCCATAGTTCCAGTCAAAAGGTCAGGAGCTAGAAATCTGACGAAAGTGTTGGTACACCACTTATTCATTGTTTATTCCAGAATCCAGAGTATTTAAAGTTTATCCTGATTTTGCTGGAGTATCTGCATTGCAGTGTGGATGTTGTGAGGTCAGGATGTTGCCCCACCTCATCCCTAACTCAGCCCAAAAGTATTGGATGGAGCAGAGGAAACAGACCCACTGCTGTACCCTCTAACCCACAACCTGGCATTAGACATGATGCCAACAGGTTCATGTTTAGTCCTATTGGCAGTTCTTCTCTGCAGGGACTAGAAAAGCTGTGCATGCATTAGAAGGGGTGTCCATCAATGTTTACACATATTGTGAATGACTGTAACTGTGAGGGAACCTCATGGTATCTTTGGTACAAAGTCCAAATTAGTGCACTATACAGTACCAGTCAAAAGTTTGGACACCTTCTAGACATTCAGTGGTGTTTCATTATTTAAAAATGTTCTGCATTGTAGATAAATACTAAAGTCATCCAAACTATGAATAAACACATCTGTAATTATTTAGTAAACAAACAAGTAAACAAACCAGAATATGTTTTATATTTGACATTCTTCACAGTAGCTCCTCTTGCTTAGATGCAGCTTTCTTGGCATTTTCTCAGTCAGCTTTATGAGGTAGTCACCTGGAATGGCTTTCAGTTAACAGCTGTGTCTTGTCAGGAGTTCATGACTTGCATTTCTTGCCTCTTAATGTGTTTTGGTTTGTTTAAAACTTTTAAGTTTACTGCATGATTCCTTATGTGTTCACTCAGAGTCTGGATGACTTCAGTGTTAGTTTATAATGTACAAAAAAAATAATAAAATGAAGACATTGACTGAGAAGCTGTGTCCAAACCTTTGACTGGTATTCTATGCAATTCTAAGAAAAACAAGCATGTAAGACATTCAAATATAAGAAATTCAGTGAACCCTTGAGATCATTTAAGTAATTTAATTCTAGGCATAATCACTTAAGACTCATTCAGTCTGTTACATTGTTTATTAAACAGATTGTTCCTTCAACTTCTCATTGGTTTGATTAGACTGAAGAAGATCTCAATTGTTAAACATATAATCCACGTCAGGATGCATAGGGTTAGTATTTTATTCTTATTTAATTCACTATGTAGTGGGCTATGAGTCTCAGTGTGAGAAAGCTGTATAACAGCATCAGCTTCTGGCTAATATTAGACTATAAATCAGCTTCAGGTGTTAACAGAAGTTGGCTTTGTGGTCATTTGTCAGTTGTGCTGGTTAATGTTTCTTTAGCAGTAGTGACTGGTGTTATAGTGTTAACTACTAAAATATTATACTTTAAATTAATGTTCATGTTCACGCTCTTATTTTACAGGTAAAGCTTTAATGTTGGTAGTTCATGAAATACAGAAGCTCAAATTATTACATTTTGTTTGGAGTTTAAATACATTTCTATTCAAACAATATAAATAAAAATAAAAAAAAAACTTGAAATATGTCGCTTTATATGTAAAGAATATAAAATATAGAACAGTTAAATTTTTTATTTTGTTATGAACAATATGAGCTTTTTCACACCATCCTATTTTTTGGAGCTGCACTAGTACTTGATTTATTTTCTTGTTATTATGACTTACTATCTCATAATAGACGTAATATCTAAATTATGACTTACTATCTCATAATCAACTTTATATCTAGATCATGACTTACTATCTCATAATTATAATATATTATCTCAATAATTTATTGTCACAATTATGACTTAATATGTCATAAGTGACTTAATATCTAAATTATTATTATCTTAATGATAATATAAAAAAAAATACCTATTGTAATAATTAGCATAAATGAATTAGCCGAAATTGGGACAATTTATAAGCATCTGTCAATATAAAACAAAATCAAGACAATATTTTGCCATTCACCATCATTTGTGACCACACCACCACCATTATTTTATTATTAATTTTATTATTGATATTTTTTTCATGATATAAAATGTGGATATTGGCATATATACACACTTAATGTCAGTACGCTAATACTACAGTAATGTAGCTTTATGCCCTGAAGACCTTCACTGTTCAAAACCTGTTTAAGAACAGTAACTGATAAAGGTTTGTTATATCATTTCAACAAATCATCACTTTGAGTAGAATCAGCCTCTGGCACTTTTCTGATCCAAATCACTTTGCTATCCAAATGCTTCTTTCACATTTCTCACGAGCGCTCTCAGTCAGTCACGACAGAATCAAACCTAAAATATGCTCAAGGACAACCAGGGACATGAACTTATGACTTAACCATTACCATACCATCATATCTTTACCATATCCATCAGGGATATAATAAATAATAATAATAATAATAATAATACATTTTATTTTTAATGCACTTTACATTTCACGGATATAAAAATCAAACATTCTGGTCATTAGCTGGTACTGAAAACTGTATCAAACTGATAAAAAAAAGAGCTTGACTTAGATATTCTGCATCATATCAGCATCATCTGTCCTACAAGCTAGAACCACAGTACAGCAGAGCTTCTGCAACAGAAAATACAGGCAGCATGCAAACTGCTTTCTGAACTGTTAGAGCTTTTAGCATCAGTGACCTTAAAGCAAAAAAAGTATGCAAATGACTTTATTTTGTATATTTAACCCAAATCTACCAAACGTTCCTCTGCTGTAGGATTGACTAATGAGGTGAGATTTTTACAAAATTCTACTCAAAGAAACCTGATTTTTTTTCCCTATAAATACATCCATCTATACATCTACCATCTTTCCATCAATCAAACTATATTTCCATCCAGCCATGTAACTACACATTCACCCACCTTCCCTTCCATCTATCCATGCATCCATCTACCAACTCACCTATATCTCTATACATCCATCCATGTATACATCTACCCATCTATCCGTCTATTCATCCAGCCATCTATCTATACATCCATCCATCTATACATCTACCCATCCTTCTACCTACACATTGACCAGTCTGTGCTCTGGCACAGACATCCAGTCTGCTTCATGTTACTCCTCTTATTCTTCTATCTCAGATTTCAGCCTCATCCCTTCTTTTAAAATGTCTTTTCTTTCTTCCAGAACAATCTGCATTCTCATTTGCCAAATCCTTCCACACAGCAGTGCAGGCGTATTGCTGCAGGCCTGTTCCATGTCATTGCCAGTAGCACTGGCAGATCAATGCAGGCCTTATCTAAGCTGAAGCCCAGAGGTCTCCGACCTCGAGGTGCCTCTACAGGCTGATTTACTTGAAAACATGTCAATCATGTTCTTAATGTTTTGCTGAAAGTCTAATACAGTGTGTAAAATGTGAGTTGGGTTATTTGAAAAGATGTTTAATGTCAGAATATTGGATACGTTTGATTGTATACGTGACGTGATTACACAGGGCTGTTTGTTGGTCCACTAGTCACACTGTTGCAGTACTCTTAAAAAAGATGGTTCTTGAATTAAAAAATGGTTCTTCAGACAATGAGGAATGTGGTGTAGATGAAGTCAGTGAAGTGAACACAGCAGTGCAGTGATGTGAGAGAACTTGGGCTGATTGAAGACCAGCTGAGCAGCTGTATTCTGGATCAGCTGCAGGAGCCTCACGGCTCACGTATGAGGACCAGTCAGGAGGGAGGGGTCTTGAAGAACTCACCTGCTAAACTGTTGATTGTGGAACCTTCCAGGCATCAGTTTAACAGAGTTATCTTAATCATTGAAAACTTGTAAACTCTTTTCTTTGTGCTTTGGCTTCTGGAAACTGAGTTTGTATGTGAATAGATATACTTACCTTCCCCTTCTCTCTGTGGGCTGCTGGTTTGATCTGGTCTTGTGAACATTGTTGCTTCAGTCCTTGCACAGGTAATGAATGAAAATCCCCTTGAGCAAGGCACCTAAACACCAACTACTTCCTGGGTGCTGTGGATAAGGGCTGCCCACCGCTTCAGGCACATGTTCTCACAATCTAGTGTGTTCACTAGTGTGTGTGTGTGTGTTTTACTGCACAGATGAGTTAAATGCGGACGCAAACCACACTGGCAAAAAAGTTACATTTACATGTAATCTATTTATTTAAGCTTAAATCTTACTTCTGGTTAATATGTGACGTTTATGTAATGACATATCGTATAGCTACTGTAAAGCTGCATGTACTTCAGGAGCAATAATCTTTCTAAAAGAGTGTTTTGCTGGTGTCTTTTCATTTCTAAAGTCAGGTAAATGACCCAAACACCGGTGGAGGAACATTTATGCTATATTTATATAAAATATTATTTAAAATGAACAACATTTTATATGAAGATGAAAAAATAACTACTACACATCAACTTGGCTTTGAGAGGGCCACGTTATTTATTGTCTTTTTTGTAATCACGGAAATAGTTCTTTTAAAAAGGTATTTATACAGCTAACAAGTTAAGCTATTGCTCAGTAGTGGATGTACGAGAGCTGGACGTCTCCTTCCACTTCCAGCATGGTGATCTGAGAGTAGTGCAGGCGGTGGTGGAAAGTACACAAGTGCTGCCCGTTAGCGTAGACCTTAAACTTGTCTTCACCACAGCGAATGCAGAGCTGAGAGAGAGAGAGAGAGAGAGAGAGAGAGAGAGAGAGAGAGAGA
>BRDA01010177.1:699-11611 GCA_036984385.1 Crenuchus spilurus
AGAGAGAGAGAGAGAGAGAGAGAGAGAGAGACAGAGTGTGAGAGAGAGAGAGAGAGAGAGACAGAGAGAGAGAAAGGGAGGGAGCTTGTTTGTGCTTAGTGTACATTAATCTGGACGACTCTGAGCTCGGCTGACTCTGGCTGCTGTGCAGAGCTTCAGTCCTCCAGGGAAAAAGGATGAAAAGCCCAACACTGCTGACATTCTGGTGCCACTGTCTAACCTTGCCACAGTCTAGTGCCAGCCTCCCGTCCACGCTGGGGCTGATGGGTACTGAGCACACAGACCCTGAGGGTTATCAGAGGGCGCCTACATCTGTGAGGCTAATCACGACTTATGTAATCAGCCTGTGTAGGATATTTTCTAGGAGGGAGGGGGGCATTATAATTATACCTCCACTCACCCTGGAAATACCCTCAAATCTCAAATACAGACAGTTCTCTGATTGCGACATTGACTGTATGAGATATTTATAACCATAAGCTGAGCGTTTTGAAGGTCATGTGCTTCAGCATTTCCTTTTGAAGAGAGAAATGACTCAAGTCAAGTAGCAAGAGGGGTAATAATGCTGCTGTCATTCAACTTTAAATTAAACTTTAAATCTCAAATATGTGAGCAATTTGACATCTTTGAATTTGGTAACTGTGTACGAGGGCAGAAATGTCCTTACAATTGAATATAAGTGAATGTATTAATACTTTAATGTTAGAATAAATTGTGAATAGTAATATTATAATTAAACTGCTTGCTCTCTGTGTGTGTGTGTGTGTGTGTGTTCAGTTAGTGAGAGGAGGGGGCAGATCAGCTGGCCCTGCAGCTACAGCTATACAGCCCTCCTCACAACGGCGATCGAGCTAAGACTAAACTCAGTGCTGTTAACTAGCTGCTCACCCAAAATGAAAAAATTCTGTGCTGATCTTGCACATTTCCATCGACATTTAATCCATCAATGTTTTGAAGAGCGATCCTCAAATTACCCCCAAAATTAGCCAATTATGGCTACTGTGAAAAGTTGTGAAATTACTTACATATGCAAATGGACAATATTATAATTTTTAATAATTCTATCATAATTTTAACTAAGTTTTTGGTGCAAAAAATGCCAATTTTAGTGACTTTACATCTTAATGTATATAAATTAAGAAGCTGAATTCAGGTTGTGAAGACATCTGGGCTTAATGTGCGTTATTGTCTCTTTACAGCTTTGAATAGAACAGCTGAAGACAGGTTTAGTCCATGTTGACAGCTCTGAACTGTTCACACTGCTTTTTTTCACTACATTCATTCTGGATAAATTCCATGTTTAAAAAGTCAGCCAGGTCTGAAGGTTCTTAGTTACAGCAGCAACAAGAATATAATCATTATGTTGCTTATATTCAGATATTCATTATGTAGTTTTACCATTTAGTTCAGTTCTGAACACACAACAGGAGAGCTCGGCTCAAATACATATTTTTGTAAGAAGTCACAACATAACATGTGAATCCACTGAAGCTAAGCAGGTCTGGGCTTGGTTAGTACTTGAATGGGAGACCTGCACTGAAAACCTGCAGGAAACAGAAGGAACTATTCTTGTGTTCTATGTGAATCCCAATGCGTCAGTGAAATGATATAATCTCACATTAAAAAATGAGCTCCAGGTTCTCTCTGGTCAATAAAAGATACCTGGTCATTTCCTTTAAATGAGAAGGGGTATTACACCGAAATTTCTTATCCTAATCATCCTGACTTAGCCTGTCCTCACCTCTCTGCCTGACTAGATAGATAGATAGATAGATAGATAGATAGATAGATAGATAGATAGATAGATAGATAGATAGATAGATAGATAGATAGATAGATAGATAGATGTGTAAATGTTTTACATGTACTCTGCACTAGGATAATGCTCTATAAATGTTTGCTAAATATAGTGTAGGAGCCACATCGGATGGGCAATTTTATGTTTGTATATATTTGTTGTAAACATTGCAATATGTTGTTTGTATATGTTTGCTGTAAACTTCACTAGATGATCATTCACAAGGGGTTACATGATAGCATCTTGTGGTGGTGTGAAGATATGGCTTTTACTGCAAACAACACAACATGGCTCACAGAACTTTGTAAAGTAATGGATGTGGATCACTTGGTGTTGTACGCAAGGTAAAGAGGTTTGTTAAATAAAACACTGCAATAAATTGAAACACCACCTAAAAGTTTGGACGGTGGTTTATTGAATGTGCATTTATATTCATGGTGACCATTTCTAACCACAATGCCACAACAAACCTAATAATTGCCTGGATGCTATAAATGCTGCTGTTTGGTGGTATAAAGAACCAGGCCCATTAGCAGTAATTTTACACAAAACAACCTTATTTAATGCAGAAGAAATATTTGTGAGTGAAATTCAGATATCAGAATTTAAACGTTCAGAAGTAAAGAATACATTTTAACCCTTTAACATCCTGCTCAACCATTTGGTAGAGCACATTCGACTCACTATATCTTATTGAAGAAGGAGTTGAATTTAACACAATGTGATTGTGTCATCTCTACCAATCAGTAGAGGCATGTTAGGCTAAAAACATCCAATAGAGTTAGAGGTAATTACCATAAAAAAGCATTTTAAATAGGTACAGTACTTTGATTTGAGTTGAATGAACCTATTGCTTGTTACCACATCAGGTATTTTACAGTGTAGACTTTTTATTTCTTTTCTAAGATTACAGTATGTTGTAATGTACCATATAAAACACATCCGGTGTCAAAAGCTATTCAATAACACTGTGTTAGTACATTTAAGCACAGTTCTGCTCATTCTAAGTGAGCTCCACTGAAAAATCCTTTGATGTTGTTGTTCTGACACCTCGATGATTCAAGAGCGACGCGCGGCGTCCAATCAGAACAGCGCATTCCCCTAAGCGCCAATCAGAGCTCAGTGGGCGTGGCCTGGCGCCTGGCGCTGGAGTAGAAGCTGCTGAGTGTAATATTTTCATCCCTCAGTTGAGAATGGCGGCTGCTGCGTGCACTGCACCGACCACGCTGAGCAGCTGCGCAGGGAAACTTCACAGAGAGCCCGCGAAGAGGAGCCGGGACTCGCGGAGACGAGCTGCGCTCTTGTTTCTTACGAACATTTCCCTGGACGGCCGGCCGGTGCTGCAGTTAAACGACGCGGCCCTCAGCGGTGCGGAGCTCGACGGCAGCGAGCTGGGCTCCGCGGCGGGTGAGCTCTCGCCTGCCGCGAGCAGCTGCACCTTCCCCAGCTTCTCTCCCACAGGCAGCTGCGGCGGCCTCAGTCCCTCCAGCGCGCTCGGACTCCTCACCGTGCCGCCCATCCTCGTCCTCCCGTCTGACTCGGACTACGAGCATGAGGTTTTCCCCGAGCGGGACTGCGGCTCTTTCTCGTCGCAGGGGAACCTCCTGTCTCCGTCCAGCCTGCAGCCCACCCCGCTCGGACCGCGCAAGTCTCCCACACTGCTGTCCGTCCAGAGCTGCGGCTCCTCACTGGACTCCCGACAGAGGTGAGTCAACAGTTTAGAGTCAGTGTTCAGTAAGTTTGAGATGTTGAGAGTCAGTGCCTCGTCGTGTCAGTTTGAGGTGTTGAGAGTCAGTGCCTCGTCGTGTCAGTTTGAGGTGTTGAGAGTCAGTGCCTCGTCGTGTCAGTTTGAGGTGTTGAGAGTCAGTGCCTCGTGGTGTCAGTTTGAGGTGTTGAGAGTCAGTGCCTCGTGGTGTCAGTTTGAGGTGTTGAGAGTCAGTGCCTCGTGGTGTCAGTTTGAGGTGTTGGGAGTCAGTGTCTCGTCGTGTCGGTTTGAGGTGTTGGGAGTCAGTGTCTCGTCGTGTCGGTTTGAGGTGTTGGGAGTCAGTGCCTCGTCGTGTCGGTTTGAGGTGCTGGGAGTCAGTGCCTCGTCGTGTCGGTTTGAGGTGCTGGGAGTCAGTGCCTCGTTGTGTAAAATAACGTTTCTGTGACAGAATTTGTAATGTTAGCTACAAACTTTAGGAATTCTTTTTAGAAATGGTGTTGTACCTAAACTGAGGTATTAAGTTTTTAATTTTATAAATACTAGTGCATGTCCAAAAAGTAGAATATTGTGAAAAAGTTAATTTGTGTTCCTGATTGAATTCTACAAAGTAAACATATATATTTTGTATTACGTAAATGTTTCAAACCTTGTTTGTGTTCATGTTGGAACTGTTTGAATTCAGTGGAATATTTGAATAATTTGAGATTCTGGATTTCTGAATTTTATGAGCAGTACACCGTGTGACCGTTTCCCTTTTTTGAATTAAATGATAAACAACAGTGAACTTTTACAATACAGTGGAACCTCAGTTTTAAAGTGCGTGATGATAACCATAACTGAAGCAATATGTCCCATAAGAAATAATGTAAATCCAATTAATCTGTTCCAGACACTCCAAAATATAAACAAAAACACATTTTATACAGAATAACTATAGTTTTACACACAGAACACAAAGAGAAATAAACACAAAAGACTAATGATGCACTTAATAATGTAGCACTTAAGTAGATAATGTCTATAAGTAGACTTTATACTGTTGGTCACTCACTTCCTTATTTTGCTTGTATTATTCTTTTGTAGCCGGAGGTGAACAGTGTGCCTTACTTTGCCTAATTTCCATACCCTGATGTTCTGATAAATTTCTGTAGTGTGTTTACTTAAAACTTAGGAGCTTTTTATTCACTTCCATTCAAGTCATTCACATGTAGGTACTTACCTCTTTTTGTGGTTAGTTTTCAATCTGAAAACTACTTACTTACTTTTATTTTTGCATGTTTTTAGGCTACTTTTAGTCACCTCCTGCTTACATAACACCTTTACAAACTTAGGCAGCACCTAGCTGATACTGCTGGGGTGACGCAGTGTTTACATTTGATATCAGCTCTCGTTTGTAAGTTTTGATGAATGCAGAACCAGATTTGTTGCTACACTTTCTGCAGATTTATTTGGGCAGTCAGGAAGGCTGTGATTTGAACTTTTTTATTAAGAACACCCTGCAGATTACAGCTTCCAGTACACCTGCTGCTGCAGTGCTAGTTTACAAAACGGCCCTAAACTTGGTGTAAATATCCAGAAAAGCTAAAGGAGGAAGAACTAGGACCCCCTCGTTCCCTAATCAGTGGCTCCCAGAATGATTAAGGCTTTCAGATGACGACGTTTGCCCAAACTTGGTCATTCTTTGGGCAAAATGTTGTAAACGTGGCATTAGATCACCTTGTTTGACAGAAGGAAGTGAGAGTGCCAGGCGTTCTGTTCTTCTTCCTTCTCTTCCTCTTCCCTTCTTTAGAGTAGGTGTGGTCGTTACTGACTGTGACAGCATTCAAGCACATCTGCTTCACTTTATCACAAATCGACTAAAAAGGAAGTCAGCGGCGTGTGGAATGTTGACATTTTGAATTTTCTCCAAATACACACACACACACACCCACAAAATGCCTCAAAGCGCACAACACACAGTCACATCTGCAAGTTACATAGTTTCTACAGGTCTGAACATATTACCCCCCAACATAGGCGAAGGTCTGTAGTACAGTAGAGTCGTGCTAACACACTAAAGGTCTTAGCATAATCTGCATAATCTAGCGGTAACTATGGATGGCTTATAACTGTACTCAAATACATTAAATTAATTAACAACAATTACATGACAGTTTGCATGATTGTTTTTGTTTTTACTTTTTTAAAAATCTAGTAAAATGTACTGTCAGTTTGCAGCATTCTGCATTATTTTTAATACATGATAACATGCTCAGTTTTTATTACTTTTCAACTCTCATTACTTGTCAAAATAATCAGTAGATTACATAATATAATAGTATAATATTAATATTAGGTATACACCAAAATGAAAATTTTTGGCTGAAATCACAGCCAAACAAAATGAAAAATATGTTAGAAAAATGGTTCTTCCTTTATATAAATGGTTATATATATATATATATATATATATATATATATATATATAAAGTCCCAAATAAGTCTTGTACAGTCTGTAGTTTAATAAGTTGGTTTGACATTATTAGGTTTAATAATGAGTTTAATAGATTATTCTTCTATATTTGTATATAAAACAAAGACAATAATATATGAATATGTATGAAGATGTTACATTATTACTAATATTTTAATAAAATGGTGAAAATGTCTAAAATGAATGATGTAAGTCACATGGATGTTTTGTGTGTTTAATGTGAGTGTCATTGGCTACAGACACTGAAACACTTCACATTTCTTCTGCTAATTGTGAGACGCTCCCTAACACTGCAGCAGGGAGCACAAACACAAAGCTAAGCGGCTGTATTCTGGCTTCATCATAACAAGTGTAGTTTAGTAAAGGTTGTGCTTGTAGTTTGTTGTCTTCTTGCATTTCAGCACCAAACTGTAACTGTGCTGGTGAACCTGTGTTTTGTTGGTGAGGAAAAGCACAATTCTGAATTGTGTATTGATGAGTCTAGAAGCCAATAACTACGACCATCACTGGTTCTGTTAATAAGTTAGCATCACTACATCACCCTTCCGTCACTGTATCAGATATGTATTACACCAGTGAACAACAGTCCTCTGTTAGTCTGCTTGACTGATACTTTGTAAGTTTTCCGCTGTTTCAGAGTAGACAGTTCAAGGCTTATTCATGCCCTGTTATCAAAGTCCAGAGTACAACCTGAACTTGTACCTGAAGCTCAAACTGTGATTAGCTTGATAAAGTGGAGGACTGTAATAGCAGTGCCCTGGACCTTTGCTCTTCTGGTCTAACTTAATGGTATTAGATCTTACGGAGTGGCTATGCATAGTCCACCTCACATACTGCCCACGTCACACTTTCTAGGCTGAAATAAGAACGGGTTTGTCATTGTGAGTTAGTGCAAATTACCATCCTGAATGGCAGACTAGGAAAGCACACTTGGAGACATGAAAGATAGAAGAGTGGCATAACTTGCAATTATTTATAAGCTAAAAGTTGTGTGTGTCTGTTAGGGTTGTAATTTAACAGTATGCATTTCTCACTTGAAAATCATTGAAAAATGTATATGATTAGGTATTTTATTGACTTAAATTCAAAGAAATGTTACTGCTCTGTATGGAGCTTTATGTTGGAAAAATATTTTGTTGCCATATTTAAATGTGAAATATACTAAAAATAATACTTATGTACAGTGGAACTTTGATTAACTTTTCTCATAGGAAATTTTGTCTCGGTTATCGTTCATCGGCCCGGTTTTCGTTGGCGTGCCCAGGTGACTTGCCGCTAATTTCACAAAAACAAAGCATCCACTACTTACACCTTCGTCCTACATTCTGGTCTTGTTTCTTGTTGAGCGAGCATCACTCTGTGTGTTCATCTGAAACATTTTTCCATTGTTCGTCCAGTGTTTTTTGTGCTTGTTCATTGAGTGCACCAGAAACATACCTCTCTGGACACATTTCCATATGCCAAGATGATGTCATGGAACCATACCCAATACGGGTGCAGGAAAAAATCGCTTTGAGCTCGAATTGTGTTTCTAACATTGAACGATTCAGAATCGATTCTCATTTTCAAAAAATCTATTTTTTTGTGGGTGTGGATGTGCCTTCTCAGCCACCGTAGCGCTAGGCAAAACAAGGAAGTAGCGTCGGCTATGTACAGGCATGCAAGCCAAGAGCCAAGCCGCGGTCTTTGAAAGCAACCATTTGGAAACACTTTGGATTTTACTGTCAACCCGACCCGGGTAAGAAAGGGCTTGACGTGACTCGTGTGATTTGCAGAGATTGCAACGGTAAAGTAACGAATTTCGTTCATATTTGAAAGAATCCGGAAAAAATCGATTTGTGACTCCAAGAATCGATTCTGGATCGATTAGCTCAATTCCCAGCCCTAGTACCCAAACTTAAGCTTCATAAAAAAACCCAAAAGGCTTGAGAAGCACCCAAATAATAACCTCAAAACAAACTACAACATGTCACACTAAAGCGACACCATGCAGCATTTCCACCTGAAAAATTAAGCTTTTCGATCCAGAACTGGCTACGTGGTGACGTCAGGACAACCCACGTATTTACAAACTGGAGGCAGACAGCCAGTGGACTTGTTTTTTATTTTTTAAAATGGATTTTGGGACATTTTATATTGATTCTGAATTGTAGTAAATGAGAATCAAGATTCTCATACAAATCGATTTTTTGCACACCCCTACTTATTAGTATGTTATATAGCAACACAGACACATTTTATATCACTGTATTGAACTGTAATCCAGTTTCATGAGCTGAATGTGTTATTACCCCGCCAATAGATAACCAGAATCAAATATCATCCTATTTTGTGAAGCTACAACACGAGAAGTGCTGCCATTTCAGCTCATATGTAGTACTGATGCACTGCAAAAGCAACTCTAATCAAGTTCATGAGCAGCACCATTGCCTCAAGAGAATACAATGTGCAGAGATGAATGCATCTGTATTTTTAGCACTTCTGGCCCATACTTCACCCAAGAGGCAGTAACTACTGAACTCAAAGTCTGTGGGAAATGTACAAAATATCCAAATAGATTTAAAAGCAATTATATAATGACTAGGGATTCACTGAAATGTCGCAGATTTATACTCAAAGCTGTTTTCAATGACAGTTACTTTTTAGGACATTCAGAATTGTGCTTTTCCTCACCAACAAAACACAGATTCACCAGCACAGTTACAGTTTGGTGCTGAAATGGAAGAAGACAACAAACTACAAGCACAACCTTTACTAAACTACACTTGTTATGATGAAGCCAGAATACAGCCGCTTAGCTTTGTGTTTGTGCTCCCTGCTGCAGTGTTAGGGATCGTCTCACAATTAGCAGATATCACAATTGCATATATTATTGTCTTTGTTTTAGATAAAAATAAATAAGAATAATCAATTAAACTCATTATTAAACCAAATGATGTCATACCAGCTTATTAAAATACAGACATTAGTTACTAATTTTATTATTTATGTAAATGAAGAACCATGTTCAGTATTCAGCCCAAAGTCATGAATTACATAATTCTGTAATGATATACATTCAGTTTACCTTCTGTCTCCCCTCTCTATGCTAAGATGGCATAAAATGTCATTAATTTTTGTTGCTGTCAAGCTGTTGTTATTTTGACCTTATGGTCTGATCCTAGCAGTCCAGCCTAAATGCCTCTCGCTGTGTGCTCTGGAGCCCTTCAGCCATGGAATCAGGCTGTATGTCCCCTGGCACAGCAAGCCAAGTGCACTAATACCGTACGCGGTGCAGCGGGGGGCAGGATTACCGCTGGGTATTTAGCCCAAAGCCCAGTGACGTGCCTAAGGCCTGCCTACATCCAGCCTCATCCGCCGGCCAGGAGCCATCGCTCAGATCACGTCCTGAGACCCAGAGATGTGCGGGGCCAGAGATTATAAAGAGAGATTCTGTCCATGCTGGGATTGTACATTAATCCTTCTCACTCTTGCTCAGCCTCCAAGCTCATCTCCCATCAGTCATGCTAAGAATCACTGTGTTAGACTTTTTAAAGAGCAAGTTATTTTAAGAAGCGTTGGACATCTGTGGTTCTTTTTATCTTTTGACAAACCTGTCATATCTTAAAATCTAAAAATAGGACAAAACTCAGTGTTACAAACGTCTGTAAGAGGACAGAAAAAGAGAAAACATTCATTTGAAGTATTTTTTTAACCTTTCAACATTCTGCTCAACCATTTCACACATTTGAGTCATTATATTGAAGAAGGTGTTGGACAATGTGATTGTGCCATCTCTACCAATTGGTAGAGGTATGTTAAGATAAAAAAACCTCCACTAGAGGTCAGAAATGCAACATTTTCTTGTCATACCTGGAGTTTTGTATGCGAGGAACCATTAGTGCTGTTTCACCCCCACATAGATGAGTGTGATGTTTAAAAAGTGAACAAAATTAGCATCTTATTGGACAGTTTGTGTTTGTAGTTTCTGATTTTACCAAAAAGTGCATCTCATTTATTTTTAAAGTGTGCATTATTATTATTATTATTATTATTATTATTATTATTATTATTTATTATTATTATTTCCTCCCAAAAAATGATTCAGTCTTTCTTGGTGAGGATGTTAAAGAGGATCTTGATGGTTCACATTCACAAATGTAAGTTGCCATGTTTGCAAAAATACAGTCACGGCTAAAACTTCAGATTTGGCGGTTTGCAGGGTTTCTGCACTAAATAAAAGAAGAAACTGAGAAAGTTTTAAAGAAGATTTATGTTTTAAAGCTCATTGAAATGTGTCACTTTAGATTTTTGGCTAGTTTCCGTTTGTGTGACTTTCTCATACCAAATCAGTAGGAGTTTTGGAGGATCTGGCAACCCTGTATTAGTGAGACTGATGTTAGTAAAGCTGGTAAAACAGACGTGTTAGTAGCTGATGTGGGATGGAGTTTTAGGGGATCTGGCAACCCTGTATTAGTGAGACTGATGTTAGTAAAACAGGTAAAACAGAGGTGTTAGTAGCTGATGTGTGATGGCGTAATAGAGGATCTGGTAACCCTGTATTAGTGAGACTGATGTTAGTAAAGCTGGTAAAACAGACGTGTTAGTAGCTGATGTGTGATGGAGTTTTAGGGGATCTGGCAACCCTGTATTAGTGAGACTGATGTTAGTAAACAGAGGTGTTAGTAGCTGATGTGTGATGGAGTTTAGGGGATCTGGTAACCCTGTATTAGTGAGACTGATGTTAGTAAAACAGGTAAAACAGAGGTGTTAGTAGCTGATGTGTGATGGCGTAATAGAGGATCTGGTAACCCTGTATTAGTGAGACTGATGTTAGTAAAGCTGGTAAAACAGACGTGTTGGTAGCTGATGTGTGATGGAGTTTTAGGGGATCTGGCAACCCTGTATTAGTGAGACTGATGTTAGTAAACAGAGGTGTTAGTAGCTGATGTGTGAT
>BRDA01010177.1:29126-43634 GCA_036984385.1 Crenuchus spilurus
AGAGTTAGAGAGGGAGATGGAGACAGACTTAAGGCAGAGATGGAGACAGACACAGAGAGAGAGAGAGAGATTGAGATGGACTGAGACGGTGTGAGAGAGAGAGAGATGGAGAGAGACGGAGGCAGAGAGAGAGAGAGAGAGAGAGAGCGAGCGAGCGTACAGCTGCTGTCTGTCTCTCTATAATGTGTTTGTGTCTTTATGTTTGGCTCTAAGTCCGGGAACTACTAACAGTGTCATGAAGAACCTCATTATTTTTGGTTTGGTATAATTTTGGTTGCCAAGTATTCGGTGCATGTGTGATAACTGTTACTGTGAGAAAGTTGTACTCTGTATGTGTAGTGGTTATTTTGGAAAGTTAGTGTACAGAAACCTGATTCACTGCGTTTTTCACATCAGACCGTTGTGAATGACCTTGTTTAAGACTGAAGTTTGTTCAGCTCACTGTGGTGAACATGCAGCAGCTCTGTGATCCCTGCAGCTGCACAGGCTTTTAAACCTCAGTGCGTTTGATGATTTCTAAGCATTTGTTTGATTTTAATAACCGGCCGTCATCGGATGTTTGGATAAAAGATTAAAAAAGATAAACCTGCACGTCTCTGTGATACACACAGCCGTGATGTGGAGATAAGAGTTTATTCATTTATTACATTTAAATACTGTCCTTCCAATCAGCATAATAGGTATTTAAATGATCTTGAATTGTATTGTCTCTATATAATTATAATTATACACAATTTACAGCATTACAATAAGTGTTTACACTAGTGCTGCTTAAGTGCTCCACAAAGAGATGCTCTTCAGTCTGTGTGTGAAGACTGTGAGCGACTCTGCTGTTAGAACAACCAGTGGGAGTTTGTTTGGTAGGAGAGAGAAGAGTCTTGATGCTAGTCGTCCACGTGTCTTGAAGGATGGCGGGTCAAACCGAGTGGTACTAGAAACGCGAAGGATTCGAGGTGCAGCTCAAGACTGAACCATTGCGTTTAGGTAGAGAGCGGCTGGTCCATTTCTTGTTTTGTAGGTGAGCATCAGGGTTTTGAATCTGATGTGAGCAGCTACAGGAAGTCAGTGAAGTGAACACAGCAGTGGAGTGATGTAAGAGAACTTGAGCTGAGTGAAAACCAGCCGAGCAGCTGCATTCTGGAGCAGCTGCAGACGCCTGATGGCTCACATAGGAAGAGAAGCCAGGAGCGAGTTGTAATAGTCAAGTTTTGAGATGATGAGAGACTGGACAAGCACCTGGGCAGCATCCTGAGTAAGATCTGTCAAATCTTGAAGAGGAGGAACCTGCACGACAGAGTCAAGTAGCGAGCCACTGAAACAGAAGAGTTGTGTTTAATTAGAACCATTGCTTAGAACCTTAGAATCGTAATGGATAAAACACTGAAACAATGTTGTGTTGTCTTTTTTAGGTCTGGATGACACTGAATATGACCCCAACTTGCTGAGTGACCCACAGTGGCCTTGTGGGAAGCACAAGAGAGTCCTTATCTTTGCTTCCTATATGGTAAGAGAGAAGGACATTTGGGGGCACAGTAGTGATGTAAAGATACACTAACACTGGGATTTTTGGAGAATATGTAAGATGTAAGATAATATACATTTTTGTTTCAGTAAATGCTAAATTGTGAGTGTAGCGGGGCACAATGATTATTGGGATGGCCGACACAAATCGCCATCTGCCCACCCAGAGAGAGCACGGCCAATTTGGCTGTCAGAGGCAAAGGAGTGTGAGGCGGGATTCAAAATGATCAGAACCATCCTCTGATCTGGTCAAGTCAAATTTATTTATAAAACACTTTTACAACTGATGTCACAAAGCAGCTTCACAGGGTTAATAATAACAAAGCACCAAATCGCCAGTGAGCAAGCCTATGGTGACAGTGACGAGGGAAACTCCCTCAGAGCTGTAGGAAGAAACCTTGGGAGGAACCGGACCCATCCTCCTCTGGTCAACTAATTATAAGTTCTTGATAAATCACACAGGAGTGAAACAGGAATTAATAATAATAATAAAAATGATGATGATAATGATGATAATAATAATAATAATAACAAATAATAATGATGATAATAGTAATAACAATTATGATGATGATAGTAATAGTAATAATAATAATAATGATATTAATGCTAATAATAATGATAATAAAGCTAGTAAAGTCCATATAAACATGAATGTGGTCAGTAGTGTAGGGCATCTGGAGCTGGTCACAGTAGTTGGTTATTGGTGGGCAGCTGGTCTGAGGTGGCATCATGTTGAGATTGGCTACTGGGCCGCACCGGTGGGTGATCGCTCACTGGGAAAAAGACAGAGATGGTATTAGTTCTGTTTGGGTTTAGAGTACTGAAACCTATCAGCACCGCCCCCTTTCCTTTCCTTTAGATATAATTCTTCTGCAGCCGTTCCTCTGTCCCTCCTCCAGGCTGGTTTAACTTTCCCTGAGTACTTTAACAAAAGCTTGGTAACATCACTTAAAACTGTAGATATTGTAGAACATATTTGTGGGTGGAGCCTGAATTTATACTGAGCCAAGTCTTCTTAACACACGTCTCTTAACGGCATCTCCGAGGGACTCGTTTTGGTGCCTCAGAGGTCTTCAGGTTGACCCGTGCTCTGCAACTAATCCTACGAGCCCATCTCTCTCCGACACACACACACACACACACACACACACACGTAAAGGGATGTCGTTGAGCCTCGGCGCTGTGAGGCTGAGCTTAAAGTAGACCTGAAATAGTCGTGCTATATTTAAAGCAGGTTTTCTCTGACCTACAGACACAGATAACATCCTGACGGAGTTCACCTTAATGCTGCTTAGCAGTGCACAGGTTTAGTGAAGCTGTGTGTTTAATCTTTTCCTGTTTGTGTAGCTCAGACACGTCTCTGTGTCTCTCTTTCAGACGACAGTGATCGAGTATGTCAAACCATCAGATCTGAAGAAAGATATGAACGAAACCTTCAAGGAAAAGTTCCCACACATCAAACTCACACTCAGCAAGATAAGGAGGTAAAGATATGTGCATGAAGCACATGTGTCAGATAATAGACTGCAAATACATGAAACAGCTGGTAATTATACACTAGTCTAAAGCTGTACCTGCATGAAAATGTACATTTTGTCCTGCAGTTACAGCTCTTTACACCAGAGGGCGCATTTCCCCTAACATTAGACTCTAGTGCATTTCTACAAATGAGGATCAGTTATATCAGTTATGACTGAGTTTAGTATGAGACTAGTGCTGTTTAAAATGTGTTTAATTATTGTAAGAATTGTGAATTTGCATAAAAAAAGAGGAAGGAATGCTGTGGATACACTAGAATAAGAGATATTAGTCCATAAACAGCCTCAATAAACACTATTAATCACTAGAATAGGAGATATTAGTCTATAAACAAGCTCAATAAACACTATTAATCACTAGAATAGGAGATATTAGTCCATAAACAACCTCAATAAACACTATTAATCACTAGAATAGGAGATATTAGTCTGTAAATATTAACTGTTATAGCAGGATATCTGTCATGGTCTTGTATGGTCCCCTGGTTGTTTATATATAACGGAGATAATTAAAAGCTGAAATGAAGAGAAGAATTGGTTTCTGAAGCAGGTGTGGGCTGTTGTAAAGGTGCTTCTGTTGATGTTGGTGACATAATTGTGACGTTTGTCCTGTTTCCTGTGTCCTGCGGCTGCTCAGTCTGAAGAGAGAGATGCGTTCGGTGGGAGAGGAGAGCTGCCTGCAGCCGGTCACTGTCGCCATGGCCTTTGCTTACTTTGAGAAGCTGGTGCTGTTGGGTCGTCTGAACAAACAGAACAGAAAGCTGGTGGCAGCCGCGTGTCTTCTGCTGGCAGCCAAGATCAGCAGCGACCTTAAAAAACTAGAAGTCAAACAGCTGATTGATGTGAGTTAAAAACACTTGCAGCTGCTTTTTTAACCTTTGCTCAAGTGTGTGTCCGAGTCAAAGATGTGATGAATATATGAACACAGTGTCTGAACTTTTAGAAATATACCTCCCAAAATAATGACCTCAAGTCTGATTGTTTATATATATCAGACCTGTCACAGAGGCTTTGTCAGGGCAGTAAAGTGACCGAGCACATTGTAGATGTTTTAAAATAACACACAAAGCTTGAACTCGTAAAGCTAACCTAGTTTTGTGAACACTTTAACATTCTGATCAACCATTTGGTAGCACTTTGTCACTTTATCTTATTCAACTTAACACAATGTGATTTTGCCATCTCTACCAATCGGTAGAGGTGTGTTAGGCTAAAAAACGTCCATGAGACGTCAGAAATGCAACATTTTCTTGTCTGAATGCTTCAAAGCCACCACTAGGGCTGCCACAAACGATTATTTTTATAGTCGACTAATCAGATCATATGTTAATTGAATATAAAACATACAGCTTATTGCACTAGAATGCAGCTGCTATTATATAACCATCATTAGATTTCAGCTCTATGCTAACTAAAAATAAAAACAGTTAAGATCATAGTTCATTAAACCTTTAATGAAATACGCAGCTTGTTGCAACAAACAATTATTTAACTGTTTAGCATAAAGTGTAAACGTAGCACTGAAACGTAACATTAGAAAACATTAGCATTGCTATTCAGACACATGACTGTTATAACGTTACAGAAAACACATGAATGTGTGCTAAGGCTAATGAATCAGATCGTCATCGCTAATGTTCACTTTTACAGCTATAAATATGAGTAAGCAGCAAGTTAACTCCCTGTTTACGCTAATTTTAGCAGCTAACTAGCAATTTAGCTTACCGAGATGACGGTCCCTCTTCATCATTGTCACAATCAGGCACAACAGCTTCCTTTTCAGGTGCTCGTGCATCGCAGTTGTGCTGCTGTGGAAGTCAAGTTCTGCACACGTTTCTCTTTCATTTTCTTAAAACGATCCCACTCTTTTGAGCTCCGTTGCCGGGTAGCCATGATGAGCCTGTCTGTATAACGTCCTGTGACGTCATCCATGGCCTACCCCGGTTACCACTACTGCACATGTGCGTCAAGGACAGAAAGGCAGACGCAGCAGTTTGGAGAGAAAAAGAAAGTTAAAAAAAACAAAACAAAAACGACGCATCGACTATTTTAATAGTTGACAGAATCGTGACTAGCCGACTAATCGTGGCAGCCCTAGCCCCCACAAAGAATAAACTGGATTAAATGCTAAACCATTAGTTCTGTTACACCAACACACAGATAAGTGTGATGTTTAAAAAGTGAATAAAATTATTGCAGTTTTTACATTTTATGTTCTGATTTTACCATCAAGTGCATCTCGTAAGTTTAAAATGTACATAAAAAAAAAAACTGGGCAAAAAATGGCAAAAACTAAAATTATAATCCCCCCATCATACTCAAAAATAGTAATAATTCTGTTTTTCTGTCTTGCTGAGGATGTTAAAAGGTTAATTTAGCTTCTCCTTCTCAGAAACTGGAGGAGAGGTTTCGTATAAGCCGGCGAGAGCTGATCCCATTCGAGTTCACCGTGCTGGTGGCATTAGAGATGGCGCTCTACCTGCCTGACAGTAAGGTCATGCCCCACTACCGCAGACTGGTCCAGCAGCCGTGATCCTCAGAGGAAGCTCAGGTCTGAAGAGCAGCCCAGACCGTCACGACGTGCTGGAGACTTTCCTGTGTCAGCGCTGATGTGTACGTGTGCTGCGCTCTGGAGGAGGACGTGTGTTTATAGTTTCAGGCCAGTACTGAGTTTCTGTGATTTTGTTTTTACATCACGTGGGACTCATTTGAAGGATGAAGGGAAGATGAGGCTTTAAACCAACTCAACACTTTAAAAGGAAAGGATCCTGTGTGTACGTGTGTGTTTGCACGTTTCTTATGAACATTCCATGGCAGTTTACCAAAAATAACTTCTATTTTACTTAAAAATAGATTTTCCTTTTGTAATCACATCTGCGTATTGTATTTATAAATAAGAATGAGTGTAAGGCACTATACAGTGGAACCTTGGTTATCGTTTGCCTCGGTTATTGTTGACACTTCAAGAGAACTTTGTCCCAGTTATTGTTCATCCGCCCGGTTTTCATCGGCGTGCCCACGTGACTCGCTCTTAATTTTGCGAATGCAGCCATTCTGGCCAAAACAAACTAAAACATGTCACACTAAAGCGACGGCGCACAGCGTTACATCCTGAAAACGGGTGCAAAAACAAATAGTGGCCGAGAACAGGTTTACAAAACAAAGTCTGCGACTGGACCACACCAGCACTCTCTAAAACAGAGCGTAAACCTGTAAGAGTGATGTTAAATGTTCATTTATCCTCTTCATGAGTCTTTTGTGTTTTTCTCATTGTGTTCTGTGTGTAAAACTATAGTTATTCTGTATAAAATGTGTTTTTGTTAATATTTTGGAGTGTCTAGAACAGATTATCATTCGTTTCAGTTATCAGAACAGATTAGTGACCAAAACCGAGGTTCCACTGTACTGTATATTATTATTAGATCCAGGCAGTTTACCTGTGTTATCTTATGCAGTGTGTTTGTTTTCTAGCACAGTTTTTATCACTGGTAGTAAATCCTCGTAGCACCGTGAACGAGCAGTATACGACCGTGTTCTGTGTTGAGAGATTTTAAGGCCTTGCACTAAGGCTGTGATTGAAGTGCTCTATATTAGAGCTGATTCACACTAAAGCACGTTTACTGTGCTGCTGTATTCTGGGGTTTTTTTCCTGGTTTACTTACTGTAACTCATTTTTAATTTTACTTTGTTGATGATGGTTCCAGGATGTAATACATTCACTGACCTTTATATCTCTGCTTAGGAAATGTCACTGTGGTCTCTGTGCAATACTTATCTAAAGTGGTAGCCAAAATGAAACTTGCAGAGTGCTTCCGTTTCTTTTAATACTCTCCCAAAAAAAAACAAATTCTAGCACTTTTTTGTTTTAAGCATATCACTGTGATTCTCTGTGGACGTGTAAAGGAGAATTTATTAGAAACTGACATGTTTGGTCTCTTCACTAAAAGTGTCAGCAGTGTTTTGTGGTGCACTTTCAGAAATTAGGTTATTTTAGGTTTTATTCTTTTAGCTTTTATATTTAAAATTGACTGCTTAAAAGCTGTTTTGCATCTCGGCACATTTTTATTTCGGGAGAAAATTATTTTTATAGCCGTTTTCAGATGATAACCCACAACTGCTGCTGTTCCAGATACTCAGTCGTCTACGGTAGAAGGTGAGGGTCGGACAGTGTCACCACTAGCTCAGTTTTAGTGTCTCCCACAAGTTGTTGACGGTGAGTTTATAGACTTTGGTGCAGCTGTTTTCTCTCCAGCAGATGATTGGGACATAAAGACATGGCAACATAAGATTAGTTTTTAAACACTATTAATTACTAAAATAAGAGATACTGTGCCAGTCAAAAGTTTGGACACATTTTTATTTTTAAATGGACACTAAAGTCATCCAGACTATAAAGGAACACAAAAGGAATCATGTAGTAAACTTAAAAGTGTAAACAAACCAAAACATGTTTTAGATTTGACTTCAAAGTAGACACAACTGATGTCTCAAACACATTAAGAGGCAAGAAATGCAAGTCATGAACACCATTCCAGGTGACTACCTCATAAAGCTGACTGAGAAAATGCCAAAAAACCTGGCATCTAAGCAAGAGGTGCCTACTGTGAAGAATGTAAATATAAACATATTCTGGTTTGTTTACTTGTTTGTTTACTAAATAATTACAGATGTGTTTACTCATAGTTTGGATGACTTTAGTATTAATCTACAATGCAGAACATTTTTAAATCATGAAAAATAGTTAAAATTGGTGAAAACTGCTGTAGCACTACTGTTAGCTCAAACCCTTGACATTCCTTCATCCCATGATGCCTTGCACATATGTGCAGCAGAGAGTAAACAGCCTGTAAACTCACTAAAACTGAGCTAATTAGAGTGTCTGGAGCAGCGTTTGTAAACGTTTGGACGGTCATGAGAAAGACGTTCAGGTTAATGGATGAGCCCAAACTTTTGGGTGGTTGTGGATGTCGTCTGTGATGCTGTAGACTCACTGAAATGTTCTTTCACAATATCTGTCTTCCAGCACCTTTCATCTTATTTTTATTGACTTCTCGTGAACATGTTCTCTCGTCCCTGTGCAGCTTGTCTGTTTTTTTTGTGTTTGTGATGTTAGCGTGTGCCCGACACGGATACTGTGATCAGAGACTAATTCAGACGTTTGCACTTTAGCAGTGTGGTGTGTTTGTGCTGTGCTGGTAATGTCCTGTTGAGGAGCTGCTGAAACTGACATTGCTCAGATTTGTTTGTTTAGTGGGTGCAGCTCCTCGTTAGGTCTTAACGGGGCTGGTATGAGGTACCTTCTCTCTTTACCTAAGATATTTATCATTATGCAATACCTTCTGATGTCTGTGCAAACCCACACTTGTGTTCACAGTGGATCTATGTAGCACTTCAAGTGCCACCCTGTGGCCAACATTGGCAATAACCAAGCTTTTTATTTGCCCTACTCAGGTTGTTTATGCAAATTCTGTATTATTTTATCCCTGAATACGTCTGATTTTCTTTAGGGGACTGAGATAAAGTTCAGACCATAGACTGTATATAAGAGCTGGACGGTACGCTTTTGTTTACTTCAGTTGTAATGTTTTAAAGCCAAAAAATAGCCAAAATGAAGGCCGCCATATTGCTCGTGCATTAGATGCACAAGGAGGCGGAAGGCGAGGCAGCGCTACCGCTCAAACTCCGCCCCCTCTGTAGCATGCAGCATGCAGTCAGATTGTGTTAATACACTACATTAGTTAGAACTGCCCATAACTCGCCCCCCCCCTCCTGAGTGTCTGTTAGTACAACTTCCTGCTCAACGTCACTTCTCTTCAAACACGTCAAAGTGATTAAATCTTAGTCACAGAATGTAAAATTAGCAGGTCTGTGCTAATAAAAACACATTTATTGTAAAGAAAAATACAGGGGAGGTAATAAGTGTGGGTAGAGTTTGTGAAATTAACAACACAGCAGACGAAAAAGATCAGTAAAGGAGGAAAATAATGTCAAAATTTGTTGTAGCTCCCATTCAATAAAACGGTTGTGGGTGGGGTTTAAAATTGTACTGCAACCAACCACTAGAGGGCATCAGAAATGTCACTTTTCTACTCCGGTCACTGTGTCCCATTCTTATATACAGTCTATGCTTCAGACAAGGTTTTGTGGCCCAGATTAGTGTGTAAATAATAATAAAGCCTGATTGTAAGTGCCTGAAAGTTACAGATTTAAGAAGACAGGAGAACGTAAATGTAAACCCCAACAGTAGCACTTCTCTCCCGCACTTAATGACGCTGTTGTGCAGTAATGAATAATGCAGTAATGAGTAGGTAATAGAATATGTGCTTTACTCTGTTTAGTGCTGTTGAGATGAACTTGTGAAGGTACTTATTTAAAGAGCTAGTGCACATGTTAATGTGGAGGTCAGAGTGTCACCCAGTTTATTTTGTGAGTCTAATAGTAATGTTTAGATTGTTTTTAGTTTGTTTACCCTTTTTTAAAGAATTCCTGTATAAACGGAATTTTTCCGCAACCTGTTTTGTCATTGCCTTTTCTTGTGATATTCACTTATTTTCATATTGTATCTGTATAAGTACTGTTTTATTGTTTATGTAATACTAAAAGCACTTTTAAAAATATATATTTTCTGAATCACTGTTATGTTGAATGAGTGAATTATTACAAAAAAAAAAAAAAAAAAAGTCTTGAAAGGATTTTTTTTTTAATTTTTTTATTTTTACCTGATTTTCTTCACACACGTGTTTGGTAGTCAGCTGTCCCGCCCATTCGTTGACTCTCTCTGTCACCTGTAATGTCTCTGACTCTAGGAGGCTGCAGACCAACACAGGCCTCCTCTGATGCATGAGAAGTCAGGCTCCGCCTCTTTTACAACTGCTGCCGATACAGGTTGGTCTTTGTTCTAAGCAGACGTCCTCTCTTGTGCCTTTACACTTGATGAATGAACAGGTGTAACACTGAGCCTCCAGGCTGCCTGGCTGAGCTTAGTCAGGCTATATTTAAACTGGGCTTTCTCTGACCTACAGACACGGATACACACAGTGTCACCGGCCAGCGTCACCACTGAACATCACCTTAATACTGCTCAGTATAGCAGCACACAGGCTTAATGACACTTATGTAACTGACCTGGAGTAGTGACACCGAGACAAGAACATGCCTAGTTGTGGTTAACACACAGTACTCTCTCAGACATGAACTTTAGGAGAAATGGATCATTTTATTTTAATAATGTTTGTAAATGGTCACGTGTGGTTTACATTTGCCACAAGGCAGAGGAAGGTTCCCCCTGAATACCAGTAATAGGACAAAACAAGGGAGCTTATCATTCCCCATAATAATAATAATAAATAATTTATTATTGCTATAATAAATTATCATTATTATAGCAATAATAATAATAATAATAATAATAATAAAATAACAATAATTATAGCAATAATTAATAATAATTAGTAATTTATTATTATTATTGCTATAATTATTATTATTATTGCTATAATGATTATTATTATTGCTATAATGATAAATTATTATAGCAATAATAATAACAATAATTATAGCAATAATAAATTACTATTTATTATTATTATTGCTATAATTATTATTTTATTATTATTATTATTGCTATAATTAATAATGATAATCTTTATTATACCAATAATAATAATGATAATTATCATGATTAATTATAGCAATAATAATAATATTATCATTATTGCTATAATAATGATATATTATCATTATTAATTATAGTAATAATAATTATAGCAATAATAATAATAAAATATGTATCATTATTATTGCTATAATTATTATTGCTATAATTAATCATGATAATTATTATCATTTATTATTATTGCTATAATGATAAAGATGCATTATCATTATTAATTATAGTAATAATTGTGGCAATAATAATAATGATAAAATGCTATTTGTTATTATTATTATAGCAATAATAATAAAGGACTTAATCAATAATACACATGTGGTTGTTACTTGTTTAATTTTTAGCTACTTTCCCCTCAGTTACTGAAGTTTAGTAAGAAAACGTTCCCGCTCTGAGCGCTATGATCAAACTACCTGCTTTATCTCGGCTCCATCATCGAGTGTTTACCGTCAGTAACAGGTTCTGTATAAACACATTTGGAGTTTTTAAATCACTATTCAAATAAAAATTCACTTTTTGCACCATGTTGTAATGTTTGAGATGTAATATTATGTTAAACACACTGTGCTGCTGTATGTGCTCACAGACCCCACACAGAGGTCTAATCAGTGTCCTGAAGCAGACTACTGATGATGCTGATGACGTCACTATGTGGTGGGATTTCTCTCAGTGTAGAGGATTCAGAGCAGATGGTGCTGATGAGGTGAGGATGGACTTGTAGAGCTGCAGGTTTCATTTCAGTGTCAGTTAAACACCCTGAACTGGGCCTGTACAGGCTGCTGTGTTGTTTTTGACCACTAGGTGGCTGTAGAAGTGTACAGAGGGAGAGCTCTCAGCTGTGCTCTGCTGGATTGAGTTGTACTCCTTCCTGAGAAACTGCTGATATCAGGTCATTTTTTTTCATCCACATGATGTCATTTGTGTCTGTTTTTCACCCACATCCACATTTTATTGGCATTAATTAGGTTCTGAGGCTTTGCTGCCATCTAGCATCCGGACCGAGGAGCATCTGCTCCAGACTCTGCAGGTCTGATTTTACTTGCTGTCAGAAATACTAGAATAGAATCTCAGTCTCAGAGCTTGTTTTGGTGTCATCACTCACTAAATAATACATTTCAAACATTAGCTAATGTAAATAAATCAGCATCACTTCATTTTACAAACTCGGTGAAGGGGTAGGAGGCTGCAACCCTGATTAGGATTAAGCAGAAGATGATGGATGGATGGATGGATGTTTTGTGACAAAGCATCATTTTGAGTTCTCTGATCATTTTTTACCTAATTTTCTCAATGTGTTTTGGTAGCCAGCTGGCCCGCCCATTCGTTGACTCTCACTATCACTTGTAATGTCTCTGACTCTAGGAGGGTGCCGAGGAGGTTAAGTTAAGCTCCGCCTCTTTTTCAAACTACTGACGATACATCACTGCAGGGCAGCCAACGCGCTAGGAGGAAAGCGCAAGATCCCCAGTTCTGACAGATTGCCTTGCAGACGCCTAAGTCAGCCAACATTACTTAGTAGTTCTGGGGAGAGAGCACTGCCAATTTTGCTCTCTCGGGCCCTGGCTGCTAATGGCAAGCAGCATGACTGGGATTCAAACTCATGATCCTCAGATTATAGTGATGACTGCTGCGCCCACCAATCGACACACTTACAGTGTTTGTCCTCCCGTCACATCTGTGCTGTTAATACAGAAGCCGATGAGAAAAGTACTTCTTGTACATTTAAGCAGGTGTTTAAACTGTTGAATGTGACTGTATGTTATGTTACCACACATGCACACAATCTCTCCTCACGTAACCACATCATTTCCTGAAGTGAGTCTATTTTCACACGACTGAAGACCAGGAAGCAGTTTCACATTTACAAGCAGCTTTAAACAACAACGTGCCGTACAACAGAACCCACATTTATAAAGCCCTGCAGCACAAAGCACTTTTACAGATGTACTGTATCTACACAGCATCACGTGGTGTCAGTACGTCCTCACATCTGCTGAACAGTCGTTCACTTTGTCTCTCTGATGCTTCTTCACTGTGAAAACTGGAGCCTCCGCTTGTGAGCAGAAAGTGAGAGCAGCTCATTCAGACCAGCTGCTTTCCCCCTCCCACTTACCCAGCCTTCTCTCACTCAGTTTCCTTTTGTCTTTCATACCTCCAAGGAAAAAGTCCGCACAGAAAACTGTGACGCTGACACCTCCAGCACCCACACTGGAAGAACAAGATCGACATGGAGCATCAAAGAACCGCCTCTCTCTTACATTACACCTGATCAGGCTTCTTTGGTCGGATCGCAGAGCTCTGATGGTTCCCAGGCCATCGATTTCTGTCCATCTTTGCAATTCTGCACGGCCCAAGAGCCTTGACGACTTGTCCCGTGATCACTGATGTGGTGCCGTGGGATCCTCGTGCTGTAAGGAGTGTCAGTAGTGCGTACGAGTCCAGTCTTCTGCTTATTCTACTTCCTTAAATTCAGCAGGCGGTCGGCTCATGTCTCCCAATTTCCACAACATTCCTCACATTCTTCAGTCATGTAAAGGTAAGAGTTAATAGCCTCCTTCAGGCCTTCGCTGACAAGTGAGTCTTCCATGTCATCCTTCTGAGGCCCAAAGATCATAGAGCTGAAAAAATAAAGCAATAAATAAATAACACACACTTACTGTACACACATACTGTAAATACATATTGTACAAACACACAGTAAACACACACATACTGTATATACACACTGTACATACTGTACAAACACACAGTAAACACATACATACTGTATATACACACATACCGTACATACACACACATACTGTACATACACACAGTAAACACATACATACTGTATATACACACATACTGTACATTCATACAAGACTAAGTAAAATACTTTGATCAAGTAGCTAATAATTAGGGCGGTGTATTGGCTGTGTATTGGCAAGGACCTGGCGATATGATGCGTATCACGATACAGGGGTTACAATTAAATATACTGTAATTAAGTAATATATTCAGATTTTTTAAATCTAATACTTTGTTTATGTAAATGATCACTAAGGTCCAGTACCGTTAAGATCCTTTACTGACCTGCTGACATCTTTCCAGTTCAGGGTGGGCTTCCTGACTGCTACAGGAGGTGGGCCGGACACGACCGGGACGTTGTTGGAGCCTTGAATAAAGCAGGGATCTCTCAGCACACAGCACAGCCCCTCAGACACTTCTGAGCGAAAGGCAGAAACCAACACAGACATTTTCATTAGACGGGAACAGAAGCCATGCAGACCTCACTACTCCTACAAGCTTGTGTATGTAGATTACAGTAAAGCTCACGTGTACGTGGACACTTACCTGAATAGTGCTCGACGAGATCGGCGAGGGTGGGGAAGGTGAGGCGGGGGGAGATGTAGTGCCAGCCGTTCTCGATGCAGCGGATGCGGTAGTGTTTGACGGAGCTACGCTCCAGTCTGCTGCTCTTACGCACTGAGAGTGTGTGAGCACCTGAGAGACGAGAGGAGATGTTCATACAGATTAATTAAACTGGATCTGCAGGTGCTCATAAACAATAACATCAGTATCTCTATTGTTTTGCTAAATGTTCTTGCATTGCCTTTACCTGTGAGAGTGTGAGTGTGTGAGAGAGAGTGTGTGTGTGTGTGTGGTGTAAAGCTGCTGTACTCACTGGTCTGAGATGTGTGTGTGTGTGTGTGTTAGTGTGTGTGAGAGAGAAAGTGTGTGTTAGTGTGTGTGAGAGAGAGAAAGTGTGTGTGAGAGAGAGAAAGTGTGTGTGTG
>BRDA01010179.1:5643-23730 GCA_036984385.1 Crenuchus spilurus
TACAGTATGTTTTTTATGTACAGTATTTATGTATGTTACGACTTACACGAAATTTGGTTTACGACGCGAAAGTAGGAATGGATCAACGTCGTAACCTGGGGACCACCTGTACTTTATCTACACCAACCGCATTCAGATAGCATTTAATTAAACACCGAAATTAATATTCCATTAAACTGAATGTAATTTATATAAATGTAATGGGCAGTAACTGTTTCTTCAAAACTTTTAAAATAAATACAAAATAAAGTAAGTATTTTGAGATTTTACAGTATGCATCACTGAGTTAGCTTAGCTATTTCTTGTGTTCTACTGGAAGCTAATATTTACCATTACCATTTAGTTAGTTGCTTTAGTCAACAGATTTTGTTGCAGTTTTGCATTTTCAAACTGAATTAAATTAACACTTTAAAAACATTTGTATTAAAGTACTACTAGTCAGTGTTACAGTATAAATAACATTATTTGCTCTTTAATGGGAGAACTCGACATATAAAATTAAAATGACAATTACGGGAACCCTACTTATGAGTTTAATCCGTGCAGGAGCCGAGCTCGTTAGCTGGTTTGCTCGTTAGCTGGTTTGCTCATTAGCTGGTTTGATTGTTCGCTGGATGCATTTTCCCCATAAGAATACATGTAAAACTGATTAATCCATGTCAGCCGGCCAATATACAGTATACTTTAATATGCTAAATGTGTTTATATGGATTTTTTAAAACATAAACGAGACGACGATGGCGCTCGTGTAGACTGGCGGCTAATGAGAGGGAGACTGACGGTGCTCGTGTAGGCTGGCGGCTGCATGGTTACACTTATCATATGAAAAGTAAAAGTAAAATGTATCTAACTTTCTTGTTCACTACCTTTTGCTACCTTAGCGTTGCTTTCAACAGGCACTTTCACGTTTACTGAACAGTGGTCAAAAGTATTGACTGACCTCTTCTTCTACGCTAGCATCTAGGAGATGCTACGACCGAAGCGCCCCTAGTGGTTTGGCATTGTTGAACAAATTTACGCTACTCGTTAGCTGGAATTTTAGTCGTTACCTGGAACAAAAATATTCCGAGATCTTGACTCGTTACCTGGAATACTCGTTAGTAGGGATGATCGTAAGTAGGGTTACCACGTATTTATGACAGAAAATTGCAATAAAAATAAAATCCACAAAAAATCTGATTCTGAACTTGCATCCCAAATCAATGCTTAATAATACATTAACATTGGAGTGCTGCTGGTGGAATTTAACAAATCTACACTGTGCCTGGATAAGTCAGGAAGTGTTCTTCTAACTTACATATCAATAACTGGTAAAACTGATGCTTTGTAGTTTGACTTGCATGTCATTACACTAATCCTTAACTTTAATCCTAAACTGTAGCTTAGCCCTCACACTGGTCACTGTGAACATCTGTAGATAAGTACTGTAGATCATCTCTAAGAGCCATTTGCAGCCCATCGAAATACAGTGGCATCCTGTTTCTTATTGTTTTAACAGGCAAGAGAACACAAGATTGATTTTAAAGAAGCTAGTTTTAAACAATAGTCACAGCTGTCTAAGTCTTTTGAACAGTACTTTATATGTGTGTGCAGGTAATGCTTGGGGACCCGACGTTTGCCTTGCCGTACTGGAACTTTGCGATCGGAGGCAGCGAGTGCGACATCTGCACAGACGACCTGCTTGGAGCACGAAGCAGCTTCGATATGAATGGCATCAGCTCCAACTCTGTGTTCTCCCAGTGGAGAGTGCTTTGTGAGAGTGTAGAGGAGTATGAGACACTGGGGACCATCTGCAACAGTGAGAAAGTCTTACAGATTGTCAACAATTGCCTATAACATATACAGTGAAGAGTCCAAGCTTTACAACAAAACATTAAAACCATCTTACAGATGTATGGCTACAGAGCACCCATACTCCCAAGCACCAAGCACTATATATGTTCTAACACACCTCCTGCAACTAGCATTAGAATTTGGGCAAAGGGTAAGCATAAGACTTTGACAAGAGCTAGATTGTGAAACATCAAACTTCAAAACAACTCATGGGGTGCACTGACAGTGTTCTGAAGTGGAAGAATGCATCAGATTAATGAAGGCTATGCTATTAGGTCTGAACTCACAGAAGGGCTACTGAGGTACAACATTTATATTTGGTAGATGCTTTTATCCAAAGTGACTATCAATTTGTAGACAAATGCCTTGCTCAAGGATTCTTACTGGAAATAACATGGTTTGCTTGCCCAGGCTAGTGACTGAACCCTAGACTGAACTCTGCCAGGTGTACTACACCAAACACATAATTAATTTGGACAACTGTTTAATGCTGGTACAAAACAAATGTGTAAGTATACAGTGTATCACAAACGTGAGTACACCCCTCACATTTCTGCAGATATTTAAGTTTATCGTTTCATGGGACAACACTGACAAAATGACATTTTGACACAATGAAAGTCGTCTGTGTGCAGCTTATATAACAGTGTAAATTTATTCTTTCCTCAAAATAACTCAATATACAGCCATTAATGTCTAAACCACCGGCAACAAAAGTGAGTACACCCCTTAGTGAAAATAAGGGTGGCCACCAATATTTTCCAGGACTGCCTTAACTCTCCTGGGCATGGAGTTTACCAGAGCTTCACAGGTTGCCACTGGAATGCTTTTTCACTTCTCCATGACGACATCACGGAGCTGCTGGATATTCGAGAGCTCCTCCACCTTCTGTTTGAGGATACCCCAAAGATGTTTTATTGGGTTTAGGTCTGGAGACATGCTTGGCCAGTCCATCACCTTTACCCTCGGCCACTTCAATAAAGCAGTGGTCGTCTTAGAGGTGTGTTTGGGGTCATTATCATGCTGGAACACTGCACTGCGACACAGTTTCTGGAGGGAGGGGATCATGCTCTGCTTCATTATTTCACAGTACATATTGGAGTTCATGTGTCCCTCAATGAAATGTAACTCCCCAACACGGATCATGCTCTACTTCATTATTTCACAGTACATATTGGAGTTCATGTGTCCCTCAATGAAATGTAACTCCCCAACACCTGCTGCACTCATGCAGCCCCAGACCATGGTATTCTCACCACCACGCTTGACTGTAGGCATGACACACTTATCTTTGTACTCCTCACCTGATTGCCGCCACACATGCTTGAGACCATCTGAACCAAACAAATTAGTCTTGGTCTCGTCAGACCATAGGACATGGTTCCAGTAATCCATGTCCTTTGTTCACATGTCTTCAGCAAACTATTTGCAGGCTTTCTTGTGTACAGACTTCAGAAAAGTCTTCCTTCTGGGGTGACAGCCATGCAGACCAATTTGATGTAGTGTGTGGCGTATGGTCTGAGCACTGACAGTCTGACCTCCCACCTCTTCAATCTCTGCAGCAATGCTGACAGCACTCCTGCGTCTATATTTCAAAGACAGCATTTGGATGTGACGCTGAGCAGATGCACTCAGCTTCTTTGGATGACCAACGCGAGGTCTGTTCTGAGTGGATCCTGCTCTTTTTCCCAGCTCAGTTTCACGGTGTTGGCCATCTTCATGTAGTGCAACAATTCATCTTTTAAGGTCCTCAGAGAGTTCTTTGCCATTAGGTGCCATGTTGAAACTTTCAGTGACCAGTATGTAGAGCTGTACTACAAAATTGAACACACCTGCTCCCTATGCACACCTGAGTCTACATTAACGAGTACACTACGAGTCACATGACATTTTGGAGAGTGTATATAGTGCTTGGTGCTCTAGGAGTGTGGAGCTACATAGCCATGCAGCAGTTACATGATATGAATGTTTTGTGAATTAATGTTTTGGGTCCTTGCTGTATATAATAATACATTTAGAGGTGGTGCCAGTAGGGCAGCAGGAGGATAAATGCCCAAGGCCCTGCCTATAAGGCAGGCCCATAAATGTAATATTTAAAAAGAGTAACAAAATTGACAGAATTCTGGTAGGTGTTAATACAACAGCCATGAAATAAGGTGATTTCAGAAAACCAGACTGCCATAAATCACATTATGCATTATGCATCACAAATGCAAGGCAGGAGAAAAAAAAACAGTAAGTGCTCACTGCAACTCAAAATCAAATTCACTCAATAACAGATTCACAAATTTTTAAATGCATACATCAGTGTTCATACATACAAGCCTTTCACCATAGAAAACAACATACCAAACACACACACGTTTGTTTCTAAAGAACGTTGAGGGCATTACATACAGTGGTGCTTGAAAGCTGTGAACCCTTTAGAACTTTCTGTATTTCTGCATAAATGTGACCTAAATCCTAATCAGATTGTCACACAAGTCGTAACAGTAGATAAAGAGAACCAAACCAACCAAATGAGACAAAAATATTAGACTTGGTCATTTGTTTACTGAGAAAAGTCGTCCAATATAACATGTCTCAGTGAGTGTGAGCCTTTAGGGTTAGCAGATCATTTGAAGGTGAAATTTGAGGCAGGTGTTGTTGATCAGTGGTTTGACACCTGACAATCAGGTGTGAGTGGGCAATCAGTGTATCATAGCACAAACAAAGGAGATTTTTGAGGATCTCAGAAGAAGAGTTGTTGATACTTATCAGGCTGGAAAAGGTAACAATTATATTTCTAAAGTGTTTGGACTCCACCAATCCACAGTCAGCCAAAAAAATTCAAGTGATGATTAACCTCCCCAAGAACAGTCAACCAACAAAGATCACACCAAAAACAAGGTGTTTAATAGTGATAAGGTCACCACAGAGTCCATCATCAGGAGAACACTGAACAACAATGGTGTGCAAGGCAGGGTTGACACGAGAAAGCTGCTGCTCTCTGAAAAGAACATTGATGTTAATCTGCAGTTTGCTAAATAATCACAGACACACCAGAAGACTATTGGAACAATGTTTTGCGGACAAATGAGACCAAAATAGATGTTTTTTTTTGTTAAAATGGAAAACATTGCATTCCAGCATAAAAACCTCATCCCATCTGTGAAACATGGTGGTGGTAGTATCATGTTTTGGGCCTGTTTTGCTGCATCTAGGCCAGGATGGCTTCCTATCATTGATGGATCAATAAATTCTGAATTATACCAGAAATTTTAAGAAAAATGTGTCAGGCCATCTGTCCATGAGCTGAATCAGGAGTTGTGTGTCATTCATCATCCGCAGGGCACTGCTCACACTGCTCACAATGAAGGACGTCCACTTCTGCCTTTCTGTGACTCTTCCAGTCTCTCTGTATCTCTGTTGTAACTTGCTGATGACTCTCTAAGCTCAGTGACCAGTGCCGGCACTAGCTATTCGGGTTCCCCAAGCGCACCCTCCCTCTTCATTCAAATGAAGTGATTCCGCAAGAAGGGGACACATGGTGCCCCTCAAAGACGTGTGGTGCCCCCCTAAAATCATGATGCCCCACACACAGCGTGTGGTCCGCATGTGCGGAGCACCGCCAATGTCACTGGCCACTTCCACGTGAGAACATCCAGTTTGAAGTCTCACAAATGTGAGATACTGTTGATCAATTGTTAGATGTGGTCTTGGTGTGATGTCAGAATATGAACAGTATGAGGAGGAGGAGTTTAAATACCAATTCTAACTGATCCAGGACATTTATTGTTTGATTCATGGATCAAACAGCTGTTATGAACTTTGCCATTAAGCTCCTTGTTAGAGAACAGCAAGTTGTGCAAAATATACTTAAACATTGAACAGTTGGACATGTGCATTGATTTAAAATAGGTCACAATAAATTCACCTGTAAAGGTTAGAGCACATTTAGGTTCCTTCTGAAATCTCACCCAAAAGCCAAATATCCCTAACCTTTTGTGAGCAGTGAATATAAATGTATATACTTATACAAACACACACAGACATTTCTACAAATACTTGATTATAAGTTCTCATTGGACAACACAGAAGATATGAAACTTGGATATAACCATATATATTGGATACATACTGTAGCTGTAGTCAGTGTACAGCTGGTATAGCAACAGAGATTTACTGTCTTCTGAACATAACTTAACACACAGCTATTAATGTCCAAATAGCTGGCAACACAAGTGAGTGCACCTCACAGTAAAAAAAAGTTGTGGATTAAAGTATAATTTAATCTTAAATAATGTTTTTATTTACATAAACTGTAAATCACAGTGTCAAGAATTTCACAGTCTCCAATCAGTAAAATAAATAAATAAACAAATACATTAATGATGATGATGATAATAATAATAATAATAATAATAATAATAATAATAATAATAATAATAATAATAATAATAATAATAATAACATATATTTTTTAACATTTCTATTGTTCTGTTCATCATGCAACTGCAGAAAAGAGAAGGTAGTTGGGCTGAAATATACAAGTAGCAAAATAAAAACGGAAAAAATTGAGATGGTTTTATATAATGTATGGACAATATATTAAAATATAAAATCATGTTTAATGGTTCTAAGTCAATTCATTTGTCTTGCTTTTGTCCAACACTGAAACCTGATTATTGTTAAAAACATAACTTTCACTCTCCAGGAAATATGGTTCATATGGAAACTGAGCTGCAAAAACAGCATGTTCCTCATTGTTGTTTTTATATGTGTGTGTGTGTGTGTGTACACAGGTACTGAGGGTGGCCCAATCAGACGGAATCCTGCTGGTAATGTTGCTCGGCCCATGGTTCAAAAACTCCCTGAACAACAAGATATCATTGACTGCCTGAGCCTGAGCACATTTGATACACCTCCATACTACTCCACCTCCTCCAGAAGCTTCAGAAATACTATTGAAGGTCAGATACATCTGTACTACCTAATACCTATACTCACCTTTAGAAATTATAACCACACACACATACGTTCTCAAACATACTCACCTGCCCATACGCACACATTTACATAGTAATGTTTCAATGTTATTGTTTAATGTTTTCATGCCATAATTCAGTAAAACTGAGTATTCGCAGTTCCCCACATACACCAGATTAGTCAAGACATGTCTGGAGTCTGTATTATGCTTCTTCAGTTTAGAGCTGGAGCTGCTAACACAGCTAACAAACACTAGAACTCAATAGTCACCTACAACACAAAATTCATCACTAACATGTCTGTCAAACCACATCCAGGTCTTAATAATGGTCTCACAGACTAGGTGATGTGGTTTAGGACATGGTGTGACTCGAAGATTGTAGTTTTAGATTAGACATATTAGATTCAACTTTTTGCTAATGTGATTGCACGCAATTTGATCTCTGCATTTAACCCATCCCTACACAGATCATTTGCACCACTATTTTACTGGGGCACCACACATCTTAGGGGGGCACCACATGTTCTCATGTCGTCACCTTTTTTTTTTTTTTTGGTGGTTGAACATAAATGTTATTATTATTATTAATTATTAATAAATATTGACAAAATATGATTTATATTTTATTAATAATTAATAGTTACTATTAATATATACTAACTATTAAACATTATGAATAATAAAATAATTACATTAATATTAATCATTAATAAAATATTAATATATTTTTACATATTATTAAATATTAATAAACTGTTAAAAGCATGTAGCATAAATTTATTACCCAATTATGTGCTTCACCTTTTCAGTCAACTTTACTCCAGTTCATTATCACCAATGTTACACTTATGTTTGGACTGTATGGTCAATAGACCTCATTTACACATAATTATACCTCATTTTTTAGTAAAAATAAGCAGAAAGCAGCGGCGACAGCCAATCACACATTAGCAAGAAACATCAGAGCCAATCGGTCAGCTTGTGGGCAACCTAAAAGTTTCAGACTGAGCGGCTTGAAGTTCTGCTGGGTCTTAGCACTCACTCAACTCCATTTAATATAGTGTAACATCTCACTCAAGCTAACCGAACGGAAATAGGGGGAGGGTGAGACAACTTTGTAAACAAAGTGCTTCTTGAACGTTGACGTAAGCTCTAGTAAAACAAAATTTGTTTGTGAAAAAACGTTTGTGAAATTCCGGCCAGACAATTTTTTTAAAGGCACAGTATGTAGTTTACAGCAACATCTAGTGGTTTATCTTCCACATTGCAACCAACTGAAAACTATTTCCACAGCCCCCCTTCCAAACGCGAAGCAGTCTCTACGGTGGCCGTAAGGTGTCAAATCTTTGATACTCCTGAATGCGATGTCTAATAGCAGCTTTAGAGCTAGTGATATGTCAGGTGGTAAGATTAATTTTAATTAGAAATTTAGGAAATGTAATATGTAAAATTATCATAGCTACAATGCAAACGGAACATATTTTCTGCACTTCAGTAGTGCTATTGTAAACGTTAGCTGTTTTCTGTACAAACACAAGATAATGTAACAAAGTAAACACATCAAACTTTTTTTTTTTCACGGCAAGACGGTGGCACACAGTTGCGCAGCGACTTCTCACGCTCCTAGTTTACCCAGTTTTGTTGATGTCTGTTTACGTCGGTTCTGATACTGAATTCACGCGCCCTAGGCGGCCGAGTTACAGCCAAACTGAACTCATGCAGATAAGAGACGGTTTAGCCACAGAAGCAGCAACTCTGGACAACAACGTTCGGGCTGAGCTGAACAGACTACGGCTTCTCCGGACTCCGGCCCACTGGAGTGGAGCCAGGCTAAAGGCTAACACTAATAGTTCCCCGATTCCATCTCTTTTCCTCTCCAACGTCCGCTCTCAACAAGCTGGACCTCCTGCGGCTGAGGTTTAATGTTTCTGAGGAGATGAGGAACTGCGCGGTGATTTGTCTCACAGAATCATGGCTGAACCAGAGTATGCTGGACTCGGCCTTCCAGTCTCGCCGAGCAGACCGTAACCAGCATCCCGGAAAACCAGAGGGGGTTCTACGTTCTATGTAAGTGAAGGTTGGTGTACAAACTTTGTGTTGGTAAACAGCCACTGTCTGAGACGAGCATAAGAATGTTCCGCCATCTTAACAAATAAATAAAAAAAACTTTATTCTTGCTTCTCCTCCGTGTATTTCTTCTTATTGAGGTATATGTTTATTTCTTCTTCTTCTCCTGTTTTATGTCAGCCAACGGTAAAACAAAGCTACAGCACCATTGAATTTGAGTGGCCAATGTGTTTTAATCATTTTTATTAGTGATTATCTTAAATTCTGCTAAAAGATAACCCAAAATATTACATATTGTACCTTTAAGTTTCAAAAAGAGGACATGTCCGAGTAAAAGAGGATGTCTGGTCACCCTATGTAAGGTAAATGTTAAAGCTTGTCTAACTGGGAATGTTATGTGTGTTTTTTCCAAAAATGTTGTAGCGCAAACCATTATTATGTCACACATTTTCAGAACATTGCAGCAACATTATTTCTGAAATGTTGCCGACTAACTTGCTTGGAACCTTGGAAGCATTGCTGAACATTATCTGTTAACTGGGAATATTGCAGTCTTCTGCAAAGGGCATTGTCACAATAAAAGCCAATTTATAGTCCAGGTGGTAAGTGTCTACTAGACCAAAAAATGATATAAATTAGTGTCTGAGCCTGCTTTGTTGTATCTGGAGCAGGACTATGAAAGTCTACAGTGCTACATCTGTCCACTACTTATGAAGTTTTGCAGTGCAGCATGAATATAAACATATATAAACTATTTCATTTTAAAAGCAGTGAAAATGCTGAAAATGCTTATTTAATCAATGTGTACATTAGTTTGTCCTGTCTTCTGGTGTGACAATGTCTCCAGTGGACATTTTCCTTCACAACAAAGGACATTTCAACCTTTTGTGTCAGTTAATGACCATGTTACTGATAGCTCACCTGTCATTAGCAGTTAGCAAGATACATTTGCTAAATTTTCTGTTTATGTGGTTTTTTTTCTATGTGTAGTTTTTAATTACAAATAGAGTTTAGGGGCATCACACTTTTTTCAGTGGTCTGAAAACCTCTGATTGGGCTCATAACAGTACTTTTATAATAAAAGATCAAAACAATAGTAATTAACATTCATTTTTTTTATTGTGTTTTATATATATAGGGAAGGGGTACCATAAAATTCATGTATCCAGTGTCTCTTCCTCTTCATGCCAGATTGTGAGGAAGCAGGGATTTCTGTCCTACTGATTATTTATTCTACAAGCCTGATCAAGCTGTATTTATAACATATAACATTATCAGCAGTCCTATAAATAATTATTACTTGGGTATATCATAACTTTGCAATTTTAATTGCCAGCAATGTTTAATGAGCAGGCCTAAATATTACAGTTTCTTCACTTGTGTTGTGCGTTGTGGTTTTAGGTTACAGCGCCCCCCAGGGGGAGTATGATCCAGTGGTGCGGAGTTTACACAACTTGGCTCATCTGTTTCTGAATGGTACTGGGGGCCAAACACACCTGTCCCCCAACGACCCCATTTTCGTCCTCCTGCACACCTTCACTGATGCCATCTTCGATGAGTGGCTCCAGAGACACAGCCCTGGTACACTCACATACACACCACATACTGTTAAACAATGTCAAGAGAAATATGTGAATATTACATACTGTAATTATATCAGTGTAAATATTATTTAAGTTAAGCTATTGTATATGAAATAATACATATTGCCATTGTAGTTGGTGAAACATTGAAGTAGTTTGTGACACATTGATCTAATATAATAATATGCACACCATGTAAAGGGTTTTTAAACAGACCATGCTATTCATCATCAGACACAGCACAGTATGGGTCCAAGCTTTGTTCCTTGCCAAGAATAGCACCTTCTGAAGTGATCAAGCAGTAGCTGTTATCAGCTCAGACTGTAATTAATTGAATCAGGTACTGAATCCATTTGGGTCCTTCGAGGATATAAAGAAATTAAATTTTGAACAACCTGAAAAATGGCTTGTGCTTAAGGGACTCAAATCAGAGCAATAAATAACACATAAAAGTCCCATGGGCCCATTGAAGATAATCCTGTAGCCCACTAACCTAAACTGTAAGACCCTGTCCCAAAACTTGCCCCAAGCCCTAAAGTCCTTTTTGAAGTGTACACTTTTGTGATATTTCTGAAGAGTGAGCAACATCGGCATATGCGTGTGAGGTGTCAGAGACTTGAGAATAAGCACACGCTAAGCTCATGTCACTTAAATTACACAGCATACAGGGTTTCTATAGCTATACAGGGTACGTCTCTGCACTCAGCGGTCTTGAGTTCAAGTCCCCATCTGGGTGGAGTTTACAGATTCTCCCCGTCTCTGCTTGGGTTTCCTCAAGAGTCTCTCATTTCCTTTCACAGACATGGAGGTCAGGTGAATTGGGTACTCTAAATTGTCCATGTGAGTGTGTGTGTGTGTGTGTGCGTGCGCACCCATCAATAGATTTGGCATCCTGGGCTTGGCTAGAATAGTCTGTAATGCCCTGCCCTCTGCCTGGTGAGGGGGTAGGGGACTAATCACAACCCTGATCAGGATTAAGTGGATAAGATGATGGATGGATAGAGGGTTTTGAATTTTTGATCATACATCAACAAATCTGAATATATTTATAAATGTCACTTTTGTTCATAATTGAATTCTTAAAATTCCTAAATGTATTACACATAAAGTGTCATTACTCTTTAAACAGTATAAATACTGTGTCTCTCTCAGTCTACAACTGCTGCATTCTGACTATCAAGCCACTCTTGAGACAATGTCAGAAGCATCTTACCTGACCTGTGGTGAAAAAAAAACTGGACAAAGGCAATTTTGCATTTCTTTTGGAAATCAAGGTTCTGGAACAGGGGTGTCAAACTCCAATTCTGAAGGGCTGGTGTCCAGCAGAGTTTGGTGACTTTTCTGCTCTGACACTACAATTAAACCTACTAATTACCTGCTAGTTGAATTAGATGTCTTTATCAGGAAGGTCACTAACCTGTGTAGGAATCAGGCCAGCCAGAACTGGAGTTTGATACCCCTGTCCTGTAGTCTAGAGGAAGAGTCTTATCACATGCATAAACTACTAACAAATAGTTCTCTGGTCATGATATTACTCTGCTTGGTTGACTGCTCGTGTCCTGAACATCATAAAGAAGCTATGAGGAAGATGAAAGAGCAATACAGACAAGCTTTATCAAAGAATCCTGGGTTTCAATAACATATCAGCAGTGCCACAAGTTAATGTGTAAGGGACTGCCCCTGAGGGCGGCATCATTCTCCTCTGTCACCATGCCAGTCATCAGCTGTTTCATTGTTAGCACCTGAGGGTGGATTATTGCAGTTTGTGCCTTGTTTTCAGTAAAACCCAGAGCTGAAGACCATCGGGTTGGTCTTCAAGTGTAGATAGAGGAGGCAGCAAAAATAATTAATGGGTGAAACAAAAACGAAAAAGTGCTGCAACTGGGATTTGAACTGGCACACTGGAACAGAACAAAAGCACAGTATGCTGCCACTGCACCACTGGGGTTATAATAATTAGTAATGCCTTAAACAATATAAACTAGAGAAAGGAGAGCCAGATCAGTAGGTCATGTGCAGCAGCCGAACCCGGCAAATATTACTAAACAACCAAAAGAGCTTGAGGAGTTCTGGGGAGTGAAGAGTGGCCAAAATGGGACAGTCCCCTGGGGTACAGAGCCTTGGCCAGGGCCTGTGGATTTACAGGCAGTACTGGCAGACCAGCTTAGCTCCCAGGGGGAAATAAGCCCTGGCATACAAGGCAGACTTCCCGTGATCAACCCACACACAAGACAGAAAGACAAAGCATCTCAGCTTCTGGGATAAAATCCACTGTGGCATGACATGATAAGAAAAGTCATTTATTTGTTTGGCTTTTTCTTTCTTTTCCTTTTTAAAGACAGAGCAAACTGTTGGAAAATTATCAGTTAACTACAGAAGTCAGACCTGTGCAGGTGATGTCAGTGACTCCAAAACACACATGGCACAGAGCCTTTTAAAAATCTGTAACACAGCTGGGGCCAATGACAGCTAAGGTCTGCACTTGGCAAATCAGGGACAAGGAGTCTGCCTCACAAGGCAAACAGCCAATCAGAGAATGTGGCCTAAAGACTGCAATAAACCAGCCCCAGCTGCTAACAATAATACAGATGATGATTGGCATTAGCAAATCAACAGGAAAGGTGGGAATCAATACAACGAACAAGATGAAAATAAATAAAGAAAACAATATAAAATATATGAGATTACCTTTTTGAATTAAAGTATGAACAAAATAAACTTTTTCTTTTTAAATGTTTGATGTATAATGACACTACAGCTTGAACATTAGTTTATCCTGCTTCAAATTTATTTACTTTGTGAGTCCATTTTATCTGTGTATAGTGTGCAAATAATTAAAACAGAAGTATGGGGTGTATTTCCCAAAAGCATAACTGAACAATTACCACGGTTGGTGAAGAATGCTCAAGATGATAGTCTCGCTGTCATTTAAATCTGTTAGAAAGACCTGATAGACCTAAGACAACCATAGAGAGATGGCTCAAAATAATAGTCTTTTTATCATTTATAATTGTTACAGAGACTATTATTTTGAGCTTTTTCTCTCCACAGATACCATGGAAGTTGCTCTATAACACATTTCAGAATGCACCCACAAATGTGACTTACATGTTTAAGTGGAGATTGCTATATTTGATTACCCAGGCTTGCCCTGCCATACACCACTGAAAACATGTTATATATAAGCAAACCTATAACGGTTCAATAATAATAATAAAAAAACCCAGAAGTTTAAATTATAACTTTAGATTTAGATTTACTTTGCCAATGTGACTGCACACAACGGAATTTGATTTCCGCATTCACTTTTCCTTTTGTCCTCTTAGATTTTCCTCATCTTTGTCCCACATTCGTTCCATTACTATGGGGTCCAGAGCTTTTACCTATACTGCTCCACACCTCTGGAACTCTCTACCTCAAGCTCTTCATATTATTCACTCTCTTTCTAATTTCAATTCCATTTAAAAATGTATCTGTTTACAAAGGCCATTAACAATTTACTCCTATTCTGATTCAGTATAATTATATAACTCATATTATGATTGTTTCTTTCTGTTTTGCTAAAGCTTCAGATTAAAACCTTGTTTGTATGAAGTGTCATTTCTTCGTTTTTTTTTTTAATATGCATGTAAGGTGTTCTTAACTAAAAGGTGTTCTTAAATAAAATGTATTATTTAACTATGCAGTTAAACACTAACCACAGCTCCCTAACCACTAGACCATAGCTGCCCCCATTCTTGCTCAATAAAAGTGAACAAGAAAAAAATAACAAACCAATAAAAAAAAACAAAAAACAAACCAAAACAATTAATATCAAGTCAAATCAGCAGATTAATCTAGAACAGTGTAGTCTGTTGTACTTGATTTCCAGAGGTATGCAGTGGTATCTCTCATATAAAGCAGAATTTTTGTATTTCATTTGATTAACACCCATTAATCTATATCTATTAATCTATATGCAGCACCAACATCACTAACTTAAGGTGAATTATGTTTCATCCGAAATTCTGCATTTTATTCTTAAGAAAACATTTACTCAACCCAGACAAATAAACATTTTCAATGAATTCAATTAAGGAATTTATTTTTTAACCACTTTTCAAAAATTCACTTTTCCAAAATTTCCCAACTTTTATTTTAGACCGTATTTAAAACATTTCAAGTAAGAACTGGAAATAAGTAAAAAAAAAAAAAAAGTAAAATACATTTAGTTTCATTGAAACATTTTTACATGATTACTTTACTGATAACTTCATCAGACAAGCTTAATAGTAATAAGCTTAATTGGATTATTTGTGGTGTCATGTGCATTTCTACATAAAAATGGACTATTGTGAAAAAGTTGTTCTTTATTTAATTTTTTAAAACATAGACATTGTGAAAAGTCTTTTTCTGTTTTCAAGTTAACCAGTGTGGTTTTAGTTAATGAACATCAGAAATTCAGAATCTTGTATGATTATAATATTTAATTATGAATGTGAGTAAATTATTATTCAAACATCATCAATTAATTTTGTTTTTTACAATATAATTTTTTTTGGAGATGCAATAGCAACCACTACCGGTCAAAAGTTTTAGAACACCCCAATTTTTAAAATTTTTTATTGAAAATTATTTGGTTTAATGTCTCTTTGTTTTCTGCAGTCAAAGCATAGGAGTTTCATTATCCATGATAAGACATCATGGAATCAATTTATAGACAAAAATGTATTTTAACCTTTAGACTCATTAAAGTAGCACCTTTAGCAGATATAACAGCTGAACACACTCGTGACATTCTTTCTACAATAGACATCAAATATACTTCAGGCAGTTCTTTACAAATCAAATCTCTGCTGCAGAACATCACATAAATGTTGGCACTTGTACATTTGCTTTGCTTTTCACTTCATCTCAAATCAGCTGGATGGGGTTTAAGTCTGGAGACTGTGGTGCTACTCCATGTTTTCAAGCTGACCATCTTGTTCTTTTTCTGAAATAGTTCCGGCAGAGTTTGGATTTATGTTTTAGGTCATAGGTTAGGGTTAGGATGAACTCCTGACCAATTAGGTAAATATCAGAAATGTTTTAAAACTTTCTAAAACTGTTCTAAAACTTTTGACCGGTATTGTATAATAAATTAAAAGGTACTGCCACATTTTATTTCAAATCCATTTCATAGCGAGTGTCTGGATTTGCTACAGTTATAAGACAGAGCCGGCTCTATAGGGATAAAGGCAGCTCTGTGATGGAGTGAGTTTTCAGTCGCAGGCCATACTTCTTCCCTTGCTTGACAACATCAGGCTCTTTCTGGCCCTTAAAAACACCATAAAAAACTAAATTACTACAAATCAAATTCCATACTTTTCCATACACTGCAGAAATCCTGTGGGTTAATATCTTTCACAAACTTGCAAACTTTCAAGCAAGTCACATCATGTCCTAAAACTAGGCCTAATATACCATGCATGCTTTGCAGGGACAGCAGTGTACCCTGAAGAGAATGCCCCCATTGGTCACAACCGAGACTTCAACATGGTTCCATTCTGGCCTCCAATTACAAATGCAGAAATGTTCGTCCCTGCTCCTGAGGCACTGGGATACTCTTATGAGGTGCAATGGCCAAGTAAGTGACTGATGCCTTTTTAATAATTCTTTAAGGCAGACTCTTTTACAATACACTGTAATACATAGCTCTTCTTCATAGAATAGTTTGGTAAAAAAAAAATGAAATTATCCAAAAATTAGACCATTTTCACCTTGTCCTAATAGCAAGTGATAACAAAAACAAAATGTACCGATTATAAATGACAGGTACTGTATGCTGTAGCTAGCATTGCTCACCTTTGTCTGTTTTTTTTCCAGTTCAGCCTTATACCCTCTCTGAGATTCTCACCATAGCCATTGTTGTGGTGGTGCTGGTGGTGATTTTGGTTGGTGGAGTCATTGCTTGTGTTGTGCGAGTGTATAGCTCAACTGAAGGATTGGAACCACTGCTTGGGGATCACTACCGTCGCTACTCGGAAGAGGAACGACTAGTAGAACAGTCAAAGTCTGTAGTGTGAGAAAGGACTGTTCTGTAAGTTGCACTCACTGTTTTCACAAATTCCATTTTCAATGTTAAAGATGTCCAAAAAGGTTCTTTGGAGCTATGTGATAAAACTGCGTTAGGTTTCCTAAAGCATTGATCACCCACTTTAATCCTTGAGATCTAACTTCTTGTATATTTCACCTCCAATCCAAATTTATCACATCATTTGGATAATTAAGAACTTCTGAAGGCAGAAATTAGATGGATCCGGTCATGTTTAGGGTGGAAACTAAAGCCTGTAGGAAGATAGATCTCCAGGAGTATGTTTGGTGAGAATTTCCCTATATGATCTGTCAATGAATGGTTCTTTCAGGGCTACTTTTGTACTTGAGATGTGTGAGATAGACTTTTAAATAATGTAGTGGTTCTAAAGCCTTTCTCCAAGAAACAACCCAAGAACCACTTAGGAGCCTTTCTTTTTAAGACTACAGTGTCTGCTGAAGCTGAGAGTTTCTGGTACACTAAGCAGCTTTGTGAGACAATTAATAATTTCAGTGGTTCAATGAACCACTAGAATTTGTAACCCTAGAAAAGGATGCATAACATCAGTCAGAGTTTCCATGTGTCCACTATGACAACTCTTCTATGTGTGACATTATGCTCATTTTATATCTCTGATATAATAAAGTTAAACTGCTCTAAGCTACTTCATGTTGTCTTTAAGTATTCATAAAGTAGGCTGTGTTCTCAACAGGAAATCATAAGTTATGTCATGGAAATGACCAATTGTATGACTTTTAAATTTTCTGAAAGATGTTTGCTTGCATATAATAATACAGTGCACAATTATTAGGCCAATATATATATATACAGGGGTTGGACAATGAAACTGAAACACTGTCATGTTAGTGTGGGAGGTTTCATGGCTAAATTGGACCAGTCTGGTGGCCAATCTTCATTAATGTCACATTGCACCAGTAAGAGCAGAGTGTGAAGGTTCAGTTAGCAGGTAAGAGCACAGTTTTGCTCAAAATATTGCAATGCACACAACATTATGGTGACGTTACCAGAGACATACTGGTGAAAGATTGGTTTGATGAACATGAAAGTGAAGTTGAACATCTCCCATGGCCTGCACAGTCACCAGATCTAAATATTATTGAGCCATTTTGGGGTGTTTTGGAGGAGCGAGTCAGGAAACGGTTTCCTCCACCAGCATCACGTAGTGACCTGGCCACTATCCTGCAAGAAGAATGGCTTAATATCCCTCTGACCACTGTGCAGGACTTGTATATGTCATTCCCAAGATGAATTGACGCTGTATTGGCCACAAAATGAGGCCGTACACCTACTAATAAATTATTGTGGTCTAAAACCAGGTGTTTCTGTTTCATTGTCTAAACCCTGTATATATCAAATATCTTTGGACATAAATAACCAGGACTAACTGTACATGAGACTTGATCTTAGACTACTGTTAATACTCTGAATAATAAATTAAATATGGGTCACTGTCAATAATAAACTCTGAAAAAGAAAAATCTGTATCAGCTATACATGCAGTATGTGTATGCAAGTTTTCTCCCTTCACTCTCAGTATATTTCTTAATAATGAAGACATTTTA
>BRDA01010180.1:523-17146 GCA_036984385.1 Crenuchus spilurus
AATCTCCACTAACTACAGAGAATGACTAAACTAACTGACTCAGTCATATTAAACTAAATTAACACCCAATCAGTTAAATTAAACTCCAGTAACAAGAGAATGACTAAACAAACTCATTTAGTCATATTAAACTCCATTAACAAAAGAAAATGACTAAACAAACACCCACTCAGTAATATTAAGCTAAGCTATCATTCACACATTGTCATTTTAAACTCCACTAACAGAATGACTAAACTCAGTCATGTCACAAAAGAGACATATTTGTATAAAAATATTGTATTACTAAATGTTTTTAGCTTTAATACACAGCAAATCCAATGACTTACCTTACTATTCATTCTGTGTAGCTCAAGCAGACGTGCAGTGGTGCTGTGTGCTGTTCCAGGTCACATGACAACCCAAACCAATGAAATGCGAGCTCCGCCATGATTGACATAGCTCTTATCCAATCACAGCTTGAGTTGGGAGTTTGAAGTCCAGCCAATCAGAAGCTGCGAATCTTAACACTGAAGTCACACAAATGCTGCAGAGTGTCCAGACTACAGGGGGCGCTATACTAAATTTGGAGTTAACACTGTGTTAAGTGATTTTTAGGGTTTTGTGGTGTGTAAGGACATTGCGCCAAAATTTGAGCGGGAGTTACTCATACTTAAAAGAATGCAGCCACAGTGCCGGAATTATGAGGACATCGTCCCTGTCCTCATAAACCCAAATGTCCCCATAATGTCGATATGTATTCAGGTGAAAAGTCCTCTTAAACCACAAAAACCAACGCACACACAGCAAGAGAATGAGCGCAAGGCCGAGGCTGAATTGAGCCGAGCGGCCGAGGCCGAATACCAATACAAAACTCTTCCTACTGCATGCACCCTACCCCCTACACCAGGGGTGTCAAACTGCAGTCCTGGAGGGCCGGATTCCTGCAGAGTTCGGTGATTTCTCTGCTCTGACACTACAATCAAACCTGTTCATTACCTGCTGAGCTGAATCAGGTGTTTGATCAGGTAGATCACCAAACTTTGCAGGAACCTGGCCCTTCAGGACTGGAGTTTGACAACCCTGCCCTACACCCTACACTAGGGGTGGGCAACTCCTGTCCTGGAGAAAACACGTCCCACCATTCGGACATGAGGGGTTGGAGTTTGTCCAGCTCTTCTGCCCAAAACCTTCAGCGGTAATGCTGGACTCTCTGCTCTGTACACCCCACGTCCAAACGGTCTGCTTTTTTTGGTTTTGGGTGGATCATTATGTTGTACGGGCAGAGAAGAAAGCGAACACAGGAAATAAACTAAAGTGAAGGTATATTAACAAAAACACAATCTGAAACAAAAAGCAGCCTGGTGGCTGAAAACAGAAACAAACTAAAGCTTGAACTAAGATAAACATGAACTTACTATGAACTAAATACTGACAAATACACATAGAATAAACTAACAAAGAGACTGGAGACACCAAGACCAACCTGAATGACAAAGTAACAAAATAGTAGAAAGACAAAGAGACACTACACTTACATTCAACATCAACAATGACCAACCAGGAAGTGAGAGACAAACAGGGTTTATATACAAAGACAATTAGCACAGGTAACAATCAACAGGTGGAACACATTAGAGGCATAACAAGATTAACTAGGGAAGGACCAAGGAAGTGTAATGAACAACATCACAGACAGAGGGCGGCACTAGACCAAGACACAGATAGGAGGGGAAGTGTGACACATGGTCATCTTGCAGACTTAATCCAGTTTTACATTTACATTTAATACAGCTTGTCTTTACATTTGAATAAAGCTAACAGTCCACTAGAAAGCTGATGCTATAATGAATGATGAAGAAATGACTGAAAGCAAAAGATGTTTTACAGTGGAAATGTTCATCATTATTTGTTAAGACAATAGTCAGTTTGTTTTCATTTTCTCAAACCTGTTGTGCACCATGTTCTCTATTGTCTACAACTCCCAAAACCCCACCTTTGTGGTTAACTGATGTTCTTTAGCTGGGGTTTTTACATGCTCTTTTATGAGCTCTTAAAAGATTAAATGATTCCTAAGAAAAGTTTGTGAAAGTATGTTGTTGTTACTGGTTTAGTTACATATCTTTGCACATGAACATAACATTGAACAATGCTATAAAAAACAACCTAGTGATGAATTAAACAATAGGTGCTGATTTATTTTAACGAACTCTGTGTAGTCTATCTTATCAGAAAGTAAACTATGTCCTCTAGTGATCTGAGACAATTATGATAATTTAATTATTGAAGGATTCAGTAAAGCTGCAAAATTCATGAATTATCTTTAAAAGAACAGTTTTACATTTGTGGTGTCCACAAGGTTTGATTCCATGTGTTCTGTTTCCCTTATATGTTTAATTGAATATGCTCCAGTATTACTGATGTCATATTAATAGTGAAGGGCATGTGTGATATGTGCAATGTGTTTCATACATGTAGGAACATTATAGGAACATACAGAGAGATCAATGGAAAATACTTTTTACAATTTTTTTACCTAATTGTAAAATGATCAACATCAGCAATGAAGTTTGAGATATAGGAAAGTGGTGATTTAAGTTATGTGATTTATGTTTTAGTTGTTCTGATATAACCACAGTTTTAGATCTGTGATACATGGACATAATGACACGGCAAAATGTACAGAAGAAGCAGTACTAATAATATAAATTTTAATCCTGTCAGTCTAATCATGAAATTTAAAGCCACATTGTTAATGATCTGACCAAGAGGTGAAATGTATAATGAAAGATAGCGGCCCCAGGACAGCACCCCAAGGTACTCCTTAAACAAGGGGCAATGGATGGTTTTGTGTATTTAATACTATAAACTGTTGTCTGTTAGTAAGACATTACCATAACTAATAAAGTGATATGGATTTTTTACCAAGAAATCACAGTGTTTAAATGAGTATATCATGAGTTAATGTGTCAAACACTTGTTGTGAGATCCAAAAGAACAAGGATGTTGAGGAAAGCAGCAGATCAGTTGCTGCTCTTAGTAAGTTAGACTCAGCACTGTACTCAATATTGTCCGTACTATTTAAATTGAGTAATGGTATTAAGTGTTTTTCTGGAAGTTTGCAATCAAAATGTAAAAGATTCTAATGGATTGATGGGTGACTCGTGACTGATACAAGATGCATCTAATAGTTCAACAGGAAACAAATAGTCTCAAATGGGAACTGGCTTACTGGTTAACATTAAAGTCCCATTAGATGACAGAAACTACCAGACACTTTCCTAATGGTTTGAATGTTTTTTTTTTAGGTTTGTTTGTTTTTCAGTATTGCTCAGTACCTGCACTGTTAATTGGCTAGTTCTGGATGCTAGGAACAGACCAAACTTCTAATAATGGATGAATTGAGTAGTTCAGGGTTTCTTACCTATGTTCTTATCTACATAAAATCAAAGAGGATTGTTATGTTGGCAACAGGCAATGCATGGCAGACAGGTGCCCTTACTGTCAGTGGTCCCTAAAATAATCCACAACCTCCAGACAGTCATGCTTCATTGTCAGATACAACATAGGGCACTTGCCAACAGCCACTCCAGCTGCACTACTGTTCAAATTTCTCAAAGGTTTCAAGTTGAAGTGTTTTTTTTTTTTTTTTTACTTGATCTCCTTGAACCAATTCTGGTCACCTTGCAGATTTAACACAATCAAGAGTTTATTTTATATTCTGAACCTGAACTATTTCTTAACACAACTAGTCCTCACATTTGGATAAATCTAACCCTAGCAGGGTCTATTAGAAAGTAACTGAAGTAGACAAGTAATTGAAAGTAAAAGGTTTTACAGTGGAAAGTCACACCATTATCTGTTACAATAGTCATTCTGTTTTCATTTTGTCAAACCTGTTGTACATCATATTCTCCATAGTCTACCACCTCCAGAACCCCACCTTTGTGGTTAACTTATGACCTTTAGCTTCAGGCAGACTGTTGACATGCTCTTGTATGAGCTCTTAAAATATTAAATGGTTCCTGAGAACAGCTCTGAAAAAATTGTGGGTGTTACCGGTTCAGTTACATATTTTTGTTCATGCAGAAGTGTCAAGCAACGAAGTACAAATACTTAGTTACTACAGTATACTTAGGTAGAAATTTTGGTCATCTATACTTCACTGGAGTAATTATTTACGGACAAATTTTAACTTCTACTTACATTTTCAAGCAAATCAGTACTTTCTACTTCTTATATGTAAAAAAACAGCCTTGTTATTTCTACGTATTGTTGGAGTTTGAGTGAGAACGCTGAGGCGAAGTTGTTGTTTTTTTTTACCAAAAAATTCAGAGGAGGGAAACTATTTTTCTTACGCTACTGAATCACTCAATCAAGAGCCTTAGTCTTTGCTTTTAGCACAGTCATCTATACATCAATTTCCAATATGTATGTCTGTAAGTTCATTTCTCATAGTTTATCAATCTCTGTACTAAAAACATCTCCCCGGCACTGAACAACAAACAGGCAAATACAGGATCTAGATGTGCACTAATACTCTCAGTGTAGACAGAGCTACCCAAATATAGGTTCTATACACTCACTAAAGCTATATACTGTATATGCTCCAAGAAGGCACCAAGCCTAGCAGCTTCGGCACAGCACACTCTAGTTCTTTGTTTGATTTTGTCTATTTACTGTTTATATTGTTATTCAAATGCTCAACGTTTTCTTGACAAATTTGTTGGAGGAGCAGTGGCTCTCTGGAGAGTATGCGGACACAAATGGAAATGCACATGAAGTTCAGACAATGGGGTTTTTGCAGTGCCATTGATTCTTCTGGAAAATCTCAGTTGCTTTCCCAACAAAATGGACAAACTGCTTCTCCTCAGTGGAATGAACAAGACGCTTGCATGTTTGGCTGTCCTTTACATCACAAAGAGCTGACTAAGCAAGTCCATCTGCAACAGTGCAATACATGTGCCCTGCTTTCAGCTTCAACATGAGGATCATGTAACAGAGCTCTCAAGGAAAGTGAAAGGTGATGGAATATGCTTTGAAATAAACCAAAGTTGGTGTACAGATGTCAGTTCTGAATAAGTAATGCAGCCCACACATAGAGACATCATTTTATAACTGCAAACATTTTTTATTTAAAATGGGAGTTTTGATTGTTCATACTGGTTAGCATTTATGTAACACCCCAAGTCAAGGTGAAAAACATGCTGCTCTGATGCAGTCTGCCCACTCTTCTGCTCTTCAAAACCTAGAGTGCCTTCCAAGCAACCAACTCACTTTCCAGATCTCACTGTCCATAGTACTAACTCAAGGCACATCTCTTTCATTTGAACTCCCCTATAAAGACCCTGTTTGGACTCACATCCCTTGCAATGTATTGTTTCATTCTCCGAGCATACCAAGTGTTATTCTTTGTTTTTGACTTCTTGTGTTTTGACATTTTTTCTCATGTATTTTGAATTACTGTTTGTCCAGACCTTTGGATTTAGAAATTTTGTTTATCTGGTTATGACCTCTGCCTGGTTTTTGTCATCACTTTGTCTGTGATCTCCTTCATTGTTCTGTTGGCCTGTGATATTACCCTAGATTGTTTATTGACTTTGTGCTGGTGTTGCTCTTTACATTTACATTTACAGAATTTATCCAGAGCGACGTACAACACTGCTTTGTTTCCATAAAGAGAATTATCTCAAAACAACGGGAGACCCACTAAGATGCATCCTATTGTTTTCTCCTCACACAAACTCACTCCAGCTGAGAGAAATTATGGTATTGGGGATTGAGAACTAGTACTAGCAGTTAAGCTGGCCATAGAGGAGACTCTAATCTAGATGGAGGACTCTAATCATCAATTTCTAGTCCTCACAGATCACAGAAATCTGGAATATCTGAGAATAGCTAAAAGACTTAATCCTAGATAGGCTCGATTGTCTCTCTTTTTTTCTCCCATTTAAATATTTCAGTTTCCTTCTTACCAGGATCTAAAACCAAAAAGGCTGATGTCCTTTCTTGCTTGTTTCAGGACTTGATTTGGATTTGAATTGAGCTGAACCCAAGAACATCCTAACTGACTCTGATTGTCATCCATCAATTAGGAAATTCAACATGTACAGTGACATTCTGAATCAAAGCATGAATCCCTCCCTTTGGAAACTGGGCTGCATAGCAGATTTCATTTGTAGGCAGTCACCTTGGGCTCAAACTTATGAAGTTCTGCTTTAATAATTGTAAGGAATTTGTCACACAAACTAACAGTTATCTCTTATTTTGTTAACAGGTAATAATATGGTCTAATTAAAAAGGCATTCCAAAACCTGAGTGATACACGGGTGGGTGCTAGACAGTAAATTGCAGTGGTGAATTAAATATTTTTATTAAAACTTTTGTTCTCTATGCTCACTTCTTATTTAATGAACACATCACTATAGTATACACACAGTATGAACTGGAGACAATAAGAAAACACAATGTATGTTAATCTGTAAGCTTTATTAATATTCTGAATGGCAGTAAGTAATAAACATTGTGTAAGCATGGCATTCATTTCATAAGAGTTGCAAAAACAGAATAATATTTAAATGAACATTATACTATGTTACATTTAAATGAACATTATACATTATACAATAATATTAACTCAAATGTGTAATGTCAAATCAGATCCTCTGAGCAGGTGAAGATCATGCAACTACATGAATTGGTTTATTTGAATTTCCCATTTGTGTAGAAAATGTATGTATTGATAAAAATGTTATTTTAGTCCTAAACTTTTAACTGCATCACTCTGACTGATTTTCCTCCAATCAACAGGAATCTCTCCACGACCACTGAATGTTCCATCATGGTGCTTTTCAAGGTTTTCCTTGAATTCACAAACAAACCATTTCCAGTATGACATTTCAGAAAAATCACTGGAGATCAGCCATTTAGCATATTCTCCTCCTGCTGTCCTGTACTGTTTGAAAGAGAATGACTCCTCAGAACCTGGAGGATAAAACCTTTGTTCACTTGCTATATTTGTGGTACAAAAATGTATGTTAAGTTCTGTTGTATCTTTCCATGTTGTTCCTGTCATTCCAGTTGAGCGATGGAAATCTGCATTGTGATCTCCATCGTGGTCTTCTAGGCTGTTGGTACAGACAACTCCACAGAAGGGACACTTCTCCCAGCAGCACTTACAGAAGTGTTTAATAAGAACCTCATCAGGAGTTTCTCTGAACATTTCCATATTCAGATCTGAAAGCTTTATGAAGATTCCTTTTAGGTCTTCAGCAACAGCTGGGAGCTCATTTTTCAGAACATCTACAAGAACATCACAGTTGATCTCTTCAGACTCAGTACTACTGATGTGAACTTTAGTGTCTCCTAACTCATCTACAAGACTTTTGGAAAACAAATCCAGCCACATATTCACATCTCCATTGTTGTGTTTGACTTTTACTTTTGCAGTTTCAGCTGCAAATATGACACTTTTCTTTTTGTGTTCAATGTGCTCTTTGATTGCAGAGACTGCTTGAGGGTTTTCAGCTTCCATGTGCTTTTTAACTCTGTTTCTAATGAAATTTTCAAAGTGAGCTTTAGGCTGCTCCAGGTATGTTAAGAAATTTGTAAACTTCTTGTCTTTGTCTTCCTCCTCCTCTGCCAGTGTCTTCAGAAAGTGCTTTTCCAGATCACTTCTGTTCCCAGTAAATGGAGGCCTCCCTCTCATTTGTCCACAAATGAAGGTGGACATCATGTTGTAGACACTCTGCTGTATTGTTTCTTTCAGTTTAACACAGATTTGGTCTCTGAGCACAACTGCTGATGTTGCTCCCTGCCAGTATCCCTCAAAGACTTTAAAGTATTCATCCTTTTTCTTTCCAAAGTAGATCAGTGGATCATTTGCTTCTTTGAATTGTCTGTGAAGTTTTTCAAATTCATCTCCAACCTGCTCACAGATGCAAAGAGAGAGATCTATAAAGAACTCCTTCTTAAACGCAAAGCAGTCAACTTTTGACTGAAAGTCATCCACAGTCTGTTTGACATCACGTGTAATCTCATGAATGTAAACTGCACTGTATCCCTGCACTGAGACTTGAAATGATTTCACTTTCTTTGTTGCTTGTTGAAGTACATCAGAAATGAGTTTTTGTATTGAGCTTTGGTCGTTTGGTTGAAGAGACAGTTTCTTTACTTCATCTTGAAAGTGTTTCTTTTTCATGGAGACATAATTTTGGAAATCACTTATAATGTAAATATTTTTATATTCAAGATGTTCCCTTTGACGATGAACAAGGCCAGACTCATAAAAATGTCCAAGAATATCAGTCACATCTCCTGATATGTTCAAGTCTTTGATTTCTGGAGCATGTTCAGCTAATTCAGAGACCCACTGTTGCCACACTGAATCAAATGTTGCTCGTGGGTCTCCACTTTGTTTGTGCTTTAAAGGAAGTTCTTTGCTCTTTTCAAACAGCGTCTTCTTATAATTTGCCATTTGATCATCCATTTTTTTTCTGATGTTCTTCTGTTTGAGGTTGTCATTCAGTTTTCTTTTTGCTTCATCTACAAGGTCATCATGAAGATGTTGGATTTGTCTCTCAAATTTGCATTTCCACTGAATCAGTGTTTCCTTTTCACTGTCTTCTTCAAAGTAGACTTTAAAATCTTTTAGAACATCCTCTAGAGTATTTTCCATTTGTTTTGTAAGCTCTCGCTTCTCAATTGTTTCCACTTCTCCACTGGCTATTCTGTTCATCATTTTGTCTTCAATACCCAGCATGACACTCCTCAGACTCCAGGACCATTTCTCATACTCCACCTCCAGTTTTCTGTACACTGATACCTCTAATGTGTTTCTGAAACTGAAAACAAAATTTTCATTCAGTAGAGCATTCCACAGATCTTCCACTCTCTGTTTGAATTGAGATAATTTCACGCCATTTACTTCTGATGCTCGAGAAAGAATGACTCTTTTTAGCTCCTGGATATTCTCGCTGTAGTTGGGGTTTGGTGGAGCCATAGGTGGATTGCCCTCCCAGAGCTGTGAGAAGTACTTCACATCATTATGTACATCAAATGAAATGACATCACTGAAACGTTCTGCATCACAGAATTCTTCTTTAGCAGCTAACTGTGTCATTTCATCCAGTTTCTCCTGCAAACGTCTCCTTCCCTCCATCATTTTATCTCCAGCTGCAACATCTGTAACGTTCTGATGTACAAACATACAGCTGGGGTTCAATCTGACCTTCTTCATCCTCATGAAGGCCTGGACAACAATCTGAAGGATGTCCTGCATCTCAGCATGGTTCTCTCCAAATATGTTGATCAAAGTCATGTTTCCAATACCTACAACAAATGTTGCCAGTTCATTATCATGATGAAAAGTGTTCTGTCCAGCTAGCTCTAAAGCTCGAAGACCTTCAGTATCAACAACCAGAATATAATCACACTTCACTTCTTTCTTCATCTCCTCAGACACTTTGACCATCTGCATAAAAGCACCTCTGGTACACCTTCCAGCACTGACTGCAAACTGGAGTCCAAACATGGCATTGAGCATGGTTGATTTCCCAGAGCTCTGAATCCCCAAAACTGACAGCACAAAAACTCTCTGGTCTCCAAGTTTCTTTACAAGTTCATCTAGAACAGCAGAAATCCAGATCAGAGGAACATGAGCTGCATCACCATCCATCAGCTCCATCGGGTGCCCAGATATCATCAGTTCAGCAGCAAGTCTGGGCAAGTAAGAAACTGTTCTGTTCTCCTCTCTACTTATTTCTGTTGTCTCTGAGACTGAAGCTTCATAAATCTGACCTATCTCTCTCAGTATGTGTTCTACACTAAACGTGGCAGCATTAAGCCTGTTTGAGAGCTTTTCTAGGTTTGTCTGTTCAGTGTCTGCTTCTTTAGATTTGTCATGTGTTTTTTTCAAAGTTAAAACTTCTCTCCATTTTTGGTCATACTCTTGAAGGATCTGCGAGAGTTTCTCTGAAGTAAAATCATCCAGCAGGACTGTAGTCCACTTGAGGAAATACATTCTGTCACTTTCTGAAAGCGAGTTTAAACTTCCAACAAACAGCTCTAAGAGTTCACTGAATCCATGCTTCTGCTGTTGCCTTCTTACTTCCATCATTTCTTCTTGCATTTTGCTTTTCTCCAATTCAATATTTATACTTTTAAGTCGTCTGAGGTCTTTGTTCTTTTGGCACCAGTCATGCCACAGTTTTCCCTGACAGGGCAGGTATCTTTCTTTGACTGTGGACAGATCTTTTCCCTCCAAGAATCTCATTGTCCCCTGTGCTGCTTTCTGTCCTGTCTGACAGACTTTACTGACCTCATCCAAATCCACCTCTGCACATCCTGCTATCTTCTCAAGACTGAAAGTCACCGGCCTTTGAAAGAGGCTGTCCTTTATTACTCCTCTGAGTGCAACAGAAACATCAGACTGATTTCTGCCCTTCAGTGTGACTCTGTATTTACTGTATCCTATTTGAGACACTGCATGCTCATCATCATGATCTTCATCAGTAACAACAACAATGAGAGGTGTTGAGGACTTGCAAAGATCCTGTACAATTTCCATGTTGTTGTCATTAAGATCAAGTTTAGGCAAAAATACAACATTTACTGAGGCCATTTCAGTCAGAATCTTTCTCTGAGTCTGAGTTGTTCTGGAATCACCATGTAGATTACAGAAAGCTACACAGTCAGTGAAATGATCTGTGCTTTTCCCAGATGGGAGATACCAGGCAATCTCCACCACTCCATCCATCAGTAGATGTTCTCTGCTGCCAGCTGGACAGTTCCTGTGGAAGAATGTGTCATGCTTTTTAATGATCAGGCTGTTAATGAGCTGAGACTTGGATGAGGAAATTGATCCAAGTCTGAAGCACGCTACCATTGGAGTTTCAGCTTTGTACATGTTCAGGGTCTTGCTGATGACTTTGCCTGAAGTATCAGTGGTTTTCCAGCTCTTAGTGATCTGACGCATCGTCCACAGAGGAAATTCAATGCTTCTTAAGGAAGGATTGGGCACCAACAGAGGAACTGCATACTGACACTGAGAGAGTTTAGTTATGATCATCTGTTGCAGTAAAGGATCTGAACATAAGAACATAGCCATCTGAATGTCCATTGGGTGAATATCGTTCTGTTTTCTTGGTTTACTTAGAGTACTTGTTTTAAAAAGAGCATTAAATGCATCTTCTCCAGCTGTGTACTGAGACTTTGGTTTTTCAGCTTCAGCTTTGATGTAGATGTCTCTTACTCTGTAATCTGTTGTCAAAAGTTTTTGTATGAAAGCATAAATAAGATCTTTCTCTTCCCTGGGCTCCTGATTCTGTAATGATGTTATTTCTTGAAAGCTCTCTTTTGTAAGTTTTTTATCACATGTTCTTTCAAGACCAAGTCTCCTCAAGAGTGCTGTTATTGTGGGTCTGAATTTTGCTTCCTGAAATGAAGAGAAAATATTAATTACAAAAATTATCAACAGCCTGAATACAATTACACTACTCTTCTTGTTTGATGGCAATATGACATTGATGTTAACATATGACTGAAATGTATTTGCTGATTTATATATGTATTTCTATTATGTACTGGGTGGCTGTAAAAGAGGAACATCTATATGAAGGTCTATTTAATAATACAAAATGTATTTTACAGAATACTACATCTACATCAATAATTCATGTCATAATTATGTAGTATTTTCAAACAGTGGCATATATAATAGAAATAGAAAGCCAGGTGGGGCACAACAAATTCTGCATGGGTGGCATCCCACTCATAAGTGATACTACACACAAACCTACTTGCTCAATTAATTCAATCACAAATGCACCTCAACAATGAAATTCCAAAAAGCATAATCTGGGGTTCATCTGAATTTGATACCTCCGCCATGAGATGCTTACCCTGTTGGGAGCACGCACGCTACTTAGCTGTGGTATTCCATTGCCTTTACTTTGGTTATTGTGACCAAACTTAAATACAATCCATTCCAGTCATGAATAAAGGAAATAAACCTTTTACTGAGGTAAGACTGTCTGTGTGTTATCAAACTGTTAACTTTGATTAAATTGTCAAAGTGATTCCTTATATTGCCATGCTAGCAGCGGCTAACAGTTACTGTGATGTTTGTCATTGGCAAGCCATGTAGCAATGCTGATAACATAAATAATATTTACTTAACCTCGCATATGCAAATCTTTAATTTTTTAATGAGGCATGAGGCCAGCATAATCATGCCCCACTGCTCACTACTGAAAGTGTGCAGGAATTTCTTGCATTATTAATGGCAAATTTGCAAGAATCAAATAAATTATGTGCAGTGGTCGCAATCCCGTACTGAAATTCAGGCCCTTGGTCTGGGGCTACTTTGCTTCTTCAGGACCTGGATAACGTAATTGATAGAACCATTAATTCTGCTCTCTCTACTAGAAAATCCAGAAGAAAAATGTCCAGCCATCAGTTCGTGACCATACGCTAACAAAAAGGTTTTGGAGAAGCCTATAAAAATCTGGACTTAAATCTTATTGAGATATTGTGGCATGACCTTAATCAGTCTGTTAATTCTTGAAAACCCTCCAATGTGGCTGAATTAAAACACTTCTACAAAGATGAATGGGCCACAACTGCTCTAGAGACATGAGAAAGACTCACTTATCACAAACGCTTGATTGCAGTTGTTGCCGACAACTGTCATAGTGGCACAACCACTTGTTAGGTTTAGGGAGCAATTACTTTTTCACATAAGGTCAGGTTGGTTCGAATATCTTTTTCCCCTTAAATCTTTGTCTGATATTCAGATTTGTTTGATAAAATGAAACATTTAAGTGCATCAAATGTGCAAAAACAAAATAAATCTGTAAGGGGGCAAATACATGCAGTTGTGCTTGAACGTTTGTGAACCCTTTAGAATTTTTTATATTTCTGTATAAATATGACCTAAAACATCAGATTTTCATAAAAGTACAAGAGAACCCAGTTGATGAGACAAAAATATTGTACTTATTTATTGAGGAAAATGATCCAATATCATATTTGTGAGTGGTAAAAGTATGTGAACCTTGTGAAGCAATAACTGCAACTAAACATTTCCAGTAACTATTGTTTAACCATTCTTTGGTAGAACAATTTGTGCTTAGGGTCATTTTCTTGCTGCATAACCCACCTTCTCTTGAGGTTCAGTTCATGGACAGATGTCCTGACATTTTCCATTTAGAATTCTGATATAATTCATAATTCATTGTTCCATCAATGATGGCAAGTTGTCCTGGCCCAGATAAAGCAAAAGAGGTCCAAGCCAGAGACTACAACCACCATGTTTTACAGATGGGATAAGGTTATTTTGCTGGAATGTAGTGTTTTCCTTTCTCCAAACATAATGCTTTTCATTTAAACCAAAAATTACAAAACATTCATCCAATAGCCATCTGGCTTATCCATATGATCTTTAGCAAACTGCAGACAAGCAGCAATGTTCAAGGGTCTTGAATATCCTCCATTACACAATCTGTCTGACTGTGGATTGGTGTCCAAACTCTTGAGATAGTTTTGTAAAATTTTCCAGCCTCAACAACTCTTTTTCTAAGGTCCTCAGAAATCTCCTTTGTTCGTGATATGATACACTTCATGTGTTGTGAAGAGCAGACTTTGATAAATCCGTTCTTTAATAGTAGAACCCCTGAGATGAAAAATCTTGTTTCTCTGTCTACCTACTAGAAGCCCAGAGGCTCCGAGTTTTGTTGTCGGCTGTACCCCCTGCTGAGCGGCCATTAGCAACTTTTGATACAGTAATAACATGACAAAGCGTCCAGGGGGGTGAAGACTTCAGCGTCCCACCCAAATGAAACACTGAAACACAGAGTGAATTTATAAAGTGAAAGTCTGTAGTCATTTATTTCACTCTATTTTCACTCACTGAACATTCTCTGAACACTGCCACTGAACAATATGAGACCCCGCCAGGGAAAACCAGGCCAAAGTCACTGGGCAATTTACTGAGATATCGTGTCAATATCATGTCACTCACATTAGCGACAAAACTTAGCCACTCAGTATTATTGCTGTAAATGAAAGATAACAGTCTCAGATATCTATCAGAGCACATACTTTGATCAAAAACAAAACTTAAATTCACAAAAAAGTTGTTTTGAAAAAAACAAATTTTGAAAAAAAAAAGACTTTGGCCTGGTTTTCCCTGGCGGGGTCACATAATTATTAGGCCCAGCTTTCTCCTTGCGTTCTCTCTATTTTCATGAAATAAAGAAATATTACTAAATATTTCTTCAGTTTTTTTTTATTGTGATGACAAAAAATTCAGCAAACAAATAAAGATGTCTAAACATTGACTCTGTGTATATAGTAAAACGTATTACTATATAATTGTAGTTTCATTTATATCTAACGAAATATAGCATGTAATAATTGTTAATTCGTTTCTGTATTTATATAAATATATTATAAAATTATATATTCAGGCCTCTCCACACACACACACACACACACACACACTGGTGAGCTTGATCAATGCGAGCTGGAGGCATTTGGCCCAGCTTTCTCCTTTGCGATCTCTCTATTTTCAGAAATAAAGAAATATTACTAAATATTTCTTCAGTTTTTTTATTGTCATATTTATTGTTATCTAACAAAATAAAACATATAGCCACCAACACATCTATATTTTGTTTTGTAAATGCTCTGCTGCAGTGTCTATTATCAGAGCGATTTACACCTGTGACGCAAACACACCTGTTCGAGTCAGGATAAAAAGCGACGCACAGACGTACAGCGAAACAGCATTTTTGACAGCACAATGGCAAACAAGAAGTCTTACACTCCTGCCAAGGCTTTGGAATTGTTCTTCGCCGCTGACGAGTGTGAGTTCGAGCAAGAAGTAGAAGAAGATTTTGAAATAGAATCTGAGGACTCTTCAGAACACTGCACATCTGATGAAGAACTGTTCCATCCTCCCAAAAAGATGTGTTTCCAAGTAGAGGAAAAAACACCGGGTGTGAGAGCAAAGGATGGAACAAGGTGGGAGAAAGTAGACAATGAATGCTTGCATGGTACACCTGTCGCAAATGTAGAAATGGAGAGCCCTGGGTGTGTGGTGACTGCTGAATGCTGAAAACAATACTTCATTTATATCTAGGGTATATCTAGATATAGAATTAAGGGACACCCCTGGCCGGGTTGGGGGGGGGGTTGGGTTTTGAGTGAATGTGTGTGTGTGGGGGGGATTCCATTGCAATATAATAAAAGGTCTTACACTGTCAGAGAAACATTAAAAAGCGGACTAAAATTGCCTTCGGAAGATACTATTTTTTAAAATCGACCACCATTTTCAGGTGTATCTTAGCAATGCAGACAATGCTTTCATTGGTCATGACTCCCACCAGTCATGGGCTTTTATGGCTTGGTTTACTTAAGACCTCTTACAGCTCCAATATCGAAAGACTTTTCTTCCTCTTCTTCTTCTTTTTTTGGCTGCTTAGCTTAAGCTAGTAATAAAATAATGTCAATTCAACAGTGAATGAAATTAAATAAATGTAGAAATGTAAAAACAACTGAAATCATATATTTCTTCTAAATTATATATTTATAGAGTTTACATTTTACAGAAAGACCAGAACAAAAAGAAAAGAATTTTATATATATATATATATATATATATATATATATATATATATATATATATATATATATATATATATATATATGTATGTATGTATGTATGTATGTATCTGGCTGCAACATGGTCACATTTTTCACTATATCACAAAATGATCATGAATTAATAAAGGAATAGGGCAGAATAAAGTAAAACAAGTAAATTATGGTTACAATACAGGCAGGAGTACATGTATCATGCAAAAAGAAAAATCACATCTCCCTTAACACTTTCCATACTGATGACCATATTTCAGTGAATTTTTGTTGTCTGTTTTGGATTTCAAAAGTGAGCCAAATAATTTGTATGCATGGAAATGTAGAAATAGATTCCTTTTATAAATGTTCCTATATCCTTTTTCTTGACAAAATGTATGTATTAATTAATTTTTTTCTCTGTACAATTACTTGTGTGCAATTATTTATTTAGTCTTTTATATGTGCATTTATTTATTTAAACTTATGATCGGAACAGGAGTTTGGTCCGCATTGCCGGTAGTAAGTCAGACCTGTTTCCGGTGCATGTTGGACTCCGACAGGGCTGCCCCTTGTCACCAGTCGTGTTCATAATTTTTATGGACAGGATCTCAAGGTGCAGCCAAGGATTTCATCTCTGCTATTTGCAGATGATGTTGTCCTTTTGGCATCTTCAAGCCGGGACCTTCAGCATGCACTGGGGCGGTTTGCAGCTGAGTGTGAAGCAGCTGGGATGAGAATCAGCACCTCTAAGTCCGAGGCCATGGTTCTCAACCAGAAAAGGGTAGCTTGCCCTCTCCAGGTGGGTGGAGAAGTCTTGCCTCAAGTGGAGGAGTTCAAGTATCTCGGGATCATGTTCACAAGTGAGGGAAGAATGGAGCGTGAGATTGACAGACGGATTGGTGCAGCCTTGGCAATAATGTGGTCGCTGCAGCGGTCCGTTGTGGTGAAGAAAGAGCTGAGCCAAAAGGCAAAGCTCTCGATTTACCGGTCAATCTACGTTCCTAC
>BRDA01010181.1:0-13126 GCA_036984385.1 Crenuchus spilurus
GAATGCGAGCGAGAGAGTCGGAGAGAATGCGAGCGAGGGAATGCGAGCGAGGGAATGCGAGCGAGGGAATGCGAGCGAGGGAATGCGAGCGAGGGAATGCGAGGGAGAGAATTCGAGCGAGAGAGACGGAGAGAATGCGAGCGAGAGAATGCGAGCGAGAGAGACGGAGAGAATGCGAGCGAGAGAATGCGAGCGAGAGAGACGGAGAGAATGCGAGCGAGAGAGACGGAGAGAATGCGAGAGACGGAGAGAGAGAATGCGAGCGAGAGACTGCTCTAACCATGTGGTGTGGCCTGACAATGCCAAGATACACTTTTTTGGCTCAGATGTGTGGTGGTGCCTTGGCGAAGAGTACCAAGATAACTGTCATACCTACAATCAAGCATTGTGGTGGTAGCATTATGGTCTGGGTCTGCATGAGTGTTGCCGGCACTGGTGAGCTGCGGGGAAATGTGAATTCCAACATGTATTGTTACATTCAGAAGCAGAGCATGATCCCCCTCCCTTCAGAAACTGGACCGCATGATAAAGACCCCAAACACACCTCCAAGATGACAGCTGCCTTACTGAGAAAGCTGAAGGTAAAGGTGATGCTGACCTAAACCCAGTTTAGCACCTGTGGAGCATCTCAAGTGGAAGGTGGAGGAGAGCAAGGTGTCTAACATCCACCATCTTTGTGATGTCATCATGGAGGAGTGGAAGAGGATTCAGTCGTGAAGTGCAGCTCTGGTGAATTCCATGCCCAAGAGGGTTAAGGCAGTGATGGACTATAATGGTGTTCACTGTGAGGTGTACTCACGTGTGTCGCAGCTGTTTGGACATTAATGTCTGTGTGTTGAGTTATGTTCAGAAGACAGAAAATCTATAGTACTATATAAGTCTATATATATAGACTGATTATATACTGACCAAGATTCATTTCGATAGTGTTGTCCCATGAAAAGGTATAATATGTGCAGAAATGTCAGGGGTGTATTCACTTTTGTGAGATACTCTATGTATAATGTATAATACATACATTACCTACAAAAAGTGAGGGACATTTGGCTTTCTGGTGAAATTTATGGGAAACATAAGTTCACGCTGCCGTTATGAAAGTTGGTTCATTTAAGTAGAAGCATGCAGAGGTGATTTTCTAATCTCAAGCAATTTTTTTAAACAACAATAACAGCAGTGGTGGGTAAACCCCGTCAAACAATGTCAGTGCTCAATAACGTGTCATGTGCCCTTGAACATCAATTACTGCTTGACAACGGCATCTCTTGCTGTTCACAAGTCGACTTATTGTCTGCTGAGGCATGGCATCCCACTCTTCTTGAAGGGTGGCCCTCAGGTCATTGAGGTTCTGGGGTGCAGAGTTATGAGCCTCTACACAGCGACTCAGCTGATGGGATTCAGGTCTGGAGAAAGTACGGGTCACTCCATTTGAGGTACCCCAGTCTCCAGCAGCTGTTCTCTAATGATGTGACCTCGATTAGCTGTAGCATCATCATCCATGAAGATCAAATGAGGCCTGTGTTGTTCATGCAGAGGCACAATGACTGGATTAATGATGTTATTAGAGTAGTCTGGGCTTGTCACTGTAGAAATTCACACAGTGAAGGTGGTTCTGTATTGACTAGACACACTAACACCACCACCACCAAAGACCCGTCTGGTGACAACAGTGACTGATGCATAGCGTCTCCTCCATATCTCCAACATCATTGGTGGCCATCGTTTCTGCTCAGAAATTTAAGTTGAAAGCCAAATGTCCCTAACTTTTTTGTGAGGTGTGTGTGTGTGTGTGTGTCCTCGCACACATTAAAATAAAGAAATAGTTCTGGGAAGTTGTACGGGGCACAAGATGTTGTTTACTTTAGTCATTGTTTTGCTGATGCATCCTTGTTGTGTAGGGACAACTAAACATTTCTTTTACCTGACAGTTGACTGTAGGCCTGACTTGATTAATAAACACTTATAATAATAACAATAACAATAACAATAGCAATAATTATAATAATAATAATAATAATAATAATAATAATAATAATAATTAATAATAACAATAATAATAATAATAATAATCTATAATAACATTCTGGCTGATTATCCAGTTGTATTAACTGTGCAAATGATTGTGATTTAATGCTTCAGTGTACTGTTTAGCACTAAAGTGATGAGTCTGTGCGGACATTAGGTCCTCTGTGAGGGTGAAAGGTCAACTTGCATATGGCCCAGAGGTGGCACACCCCAGAATCCAGAACATCCCACAGGAAAGCAGTTCAGGACATGTGGTCACTTGTCAGCCTTTGTGTCCTTGAGCCTTCAGTCCCAATCATAAACACACCAAGAGACTAATGAACACATCCACTAACGGACGCAGCCCATTTCAATGGAGCCGTGGTCACTGGAGTGTCTATCGCATTTCCTTTTCACAAGTCTTCCCAAGTGATGCATCTTACCTGAACCTTTGTCTTCAAGGATATTTTCAGGCATGTGTTCAGTCTGCTTTTTGCTTATGTCAGCAGTTAATGCTGAAAGATTTGCTCTGTAGTGCATTTCCTGACTCAGATCCATTGACAAGTCTGCTTTCATAAATAACCTCTTATTTACTCTGTCCATACACACTTGATCCCAGTGTGTCCCATTCATCACTGGGTCAAGTTCTGACTGCAGGAGGGCTGTTATCCAGATATTATTTGGGTAGTGAACCTTTATTAGCATACCAGTGATGCTTCATGACATGATGGTGATCTGGTGCTAGTATGAGTGCATGTAGTGCTGCAGTGTTGGAGTATATATATCCAGCTTTGAGTAGGGATGTAAGAATAAATTGACACACTTGAGTATCACTATTATGTATTTGTGATACTATATCGATTTTTGAAAAATGTAGTATTGATTTTGAATAAAAAGTTCACATTTATTAAAAAATTGTGGCAGATGATGATTCATTTTCTGGTGTTTTTAAACCCCTGCACACTAGATAGCAATGTTCTATTCAATCTTCAGCCATTGGACTCTTCCAATCCATCGTTAACATGTAGCATAAGCAAGCACCATTTTCCTAAAATTAGATTTTAAAACTGTGGCATATTTCCTTACTTACAATGTCACAATATATTGACTGTAGCCAACAAGAGCTCTATGTCAGAAGTTGATCATTCAACTAATTAAGCATTAGATGACTGAGACAAACTGCATCAACACACAAGCTACAGTGTCTTAACTGTACAGCTAGTAGCCACTAAGGATATCCTTTGGCAATGGACAGTGGTGGCACCAGTCCCTGATGACATACTAATACATCTCCAACAGCTAGAATATCATGGAAAAGTTCATTTTTGTTCATAGTTTAATTCAAAAAGCTAAACGGTCATATGTTTTATTTGTTGTACAAAAAATGCTTGAAATTTTACTTTTTGTTTTAATATTGATACTGTTTGAATAGTAATTTGCCCAAACTCAAAATGAAAGATTCTAATAATTTGAGATTCTGGATTTCAGAGCTATAAGTCATAATGATCAAGATTAAAACAAGAAAGGTCTCAAATGTCACTTTGTGTAATAAATATAAACCATCGGTTTACCTTTTTGAATTGATCAACAATGAACTCGATGGAGTCTGTGTTCCCGCTGGTGAGATAAAACTGAAATTCCACAGAAACACATAACTCTACAAGATTTTATCCTAGAAACAAAGATAAACATTTCCCAGAAACCTTATAGTGTCTACTTTTCAATTATAGATATGTTAAATCTAAATACAATTTAAGATATTTGTGAAAGGAGCATGAATTACCATAGGCACATTTCTCAGCATGAGTCAGACCGCTAGCTTTTTTCCCCTACCCATTCATGCGATCTGCTATTCATATGATAACAACATGGTAATTCTGCACATCAGTGGAGGATTAGCAGCCAAGAAATGTGTGAAAACGCCCATTTGGTCTCTATAAACAAAGAGCTCTCACCTCACACCTACCTTATGAATATCCAAAGTGGGGTTAGTGTCTGAGGAAAACAGTGTGTCACCTCACATTAGTTAAGCTTTAGAAATAAAACCACATACAATGTCTAAAATCTGAGCAGTGTGTAGCCAACACTTTTGTTTATTCAGTTCTGAGCTCAAAAGTCTTGGCTAGAAATGTTTAGAATGTTTTTACAATATATCAGCACATCTGAAAACAGCAGATTTAATCAAAATATAGATTTATGACACTCTTACTGAGTTTATGCTGAAGAAAAACGTATTAAATTTTGGGGCAAAAAATTAGATAGGTATCATTTGTATAAAGTCAAGGCATTTCAGACTACATTAGAGTGTCTGTAAAGACTCCAGAGGTATAAATATTCTCATTTTTTGATGGCCACTGTAAAATATGTATACTCTCTACTTACTTTCTTGTTTACCCACCCCATCATACCACTTGCAAACATCTCTTCATGATGTTTTGAGTCCCTAGATGCAGAATGGGGTTTGCTTAAATTTGGAACCTCCTAACTAGCATAAGCATGTATGACAATATATAACATAATCACCCTCTTCAATGCCACCTCTTTCACAGCTTATAGTTCAGCAATCAGTCACATTGTGTATCAGTTGTGTGTGAGAATGGAAGTTTGCAGACCCTGGAGATATCTCCGTGTGTGCTTTCTGTTGCAAGTGTTGACAGGACCACCAGGGCAGTGCCTGGTTTTTTCAGAGGAAAAAAACTTTGCACAGATCAGAATTCTCAGCAGGACTCAAAGTTTGATCCTGTTTTCCAACAGTTCCTCTGTTGTGTGCTGTGAGTGATACTATTTCTCAGGCTGGCTGCCTTGGGGCATCGCTGACCCTCTCTTGTCCATTCTGTTCTTTCTAGATCTCAGTGCGATAAGGGATAGTTTGCTTGGAGTACAAGAACTTGACTTGTTTCTTCTTTCTCATTCTACCAATCTCTCACACAGATTCTCTTTCTTCTCTCCCTTTCCTGCCTCTCTTTCTTCTCTCTTCCTTTTGTCTCTTTATGGCATTCTTCACTGTTTCATCTGTTCACAACTAGTTCAGCTCAGGAAAGGTGTTTTTTAGCTGTTAAGTTAGATCACATCCTAGGCAGAATCAAGAAAACTGCCAGTTTCACTGCCAAGTTTCTAATTCATTTTTAGTGCCAAAGAGCTACTGAGTGCTAAAGAAGGTCTTACCAATTTTTAGTGAAGGATCTAATGACATTTAATGCCAAAGAACTACAGAGTTTTGGTCAATGAACTGCATATCTTTTTGACCAATGAACTAAAATATTGGGCTTTTTGGAACATATCATTTAGTGCCTAATCATTAGTGTTAAGGAACTACAGTACTGATCTATCATGAATGAACAAAGGAACTATTGACCTTTAATGCTGAGGAACGACTGATCTATACTGAAGGAACTATTAACATGTACTGCTATTTTTGGTCATTAAATCTCCAAAACAAATGGCCCAGTGATTGTGATAAAAATGTTGTCTATTTCTTCCTCTGATTCATTTGTGTGTACTTCTTAGTTTCAAGGACAAGAGGTAGACTACAAAACTATTTTCTCACAGTGGAAATGTAGACTTAAAAACTTAAATAAATAAATATTGATGGTAATAATGGATTAGCAGAATATCATTTTGCTTATAAAATATATTTGATTTTTTTTTTCCATAAGAATGAAGAATTAAACTCTTAAGTTGAATAATGGTCACATCATTAGTTTATCTATGTATATAAAAAAACTAAACAAAACAAAAAAACAAAAACAGTGCAAACCAAATGTGTGACATGAACATCCTTTTTAATTTATCATCAGTCTCTGAATATGAAGCTGTGAATAAGGAACCAAATTCAGTCGGCGAATAAGGAACCAAACTAATAAGTAACTAGCATCAGCGTCGTTCATGTTTGCTAACGGGTACGTTTGCCAGAGGTTGCTTAAAGAGTGCATTCACCAGAGGCATCACACAAGCTAGAACCGCTACTGCTTATATTTATTAACATGATTTATAAATTTTAATTTGAAACAAGTCATTATTATGATTATTATTATGATTTTTGGTGCTCCCAGGACACTTGGTGCCCTACGTGTAGTGCATGGTCCACACTGGCACTACAAGGAGCTGCTGATTTGTACTGACATGATGCTACCATTTCTCATTGATTGTATAATTCATTTATCATCATGGAGCTCAACACTTCTGTAGGTCTGCTGTACTAAAAACTTCCAAGCCCTCATGTAAGACACATTAGATATGTGCTCTGCAAGGCTTGAGGATGCAGATGTTAATGCATTCACCATAACTATTTACTTTGTCGTTATACTTTTATTCCTCTCCTCTGGGAGCTCTTAGGGAAACAGAGCTCTCCCGCTGTCTTTGGGTCTTCTGCTAAAGTCCGACTGTCCAACTCCTCACATACACTGACAGTTAATCCGTTCCCTCTGCTCAGCTCTGGCTTTGACACTTGTCAAGATAAGAGAAGAGTTTGGCAGCGAGGATGATAAACTTTAAAGAGCCTAGTGTTCCTGAGGGATTTCTTAGGCCTCACATTCATGGTTGCTTCTTTAACTGAAAAAATACAGGCTTTTGGCCTTAAAGGGGAATTCCACAGTTTTTCTCATATATTTCTGTAATTTAGTTGTTGGTGTATAACCAGAGTGATATAATGTGAGATACACCATTGCAGAGAGACAGAATTGTTCACAGCAGTGGTGATGGGAACTGCAGGTCTGATCCTAAGAACACCCATCAAAAGTTATTATAGAAACAGTTACACATTATCTCTTGCCTGAGATGTGGTTTTACAGTAGCAAGCTTTTGGGGAAAAAAGCTTGTTTTAAAAGCCTTTGTTTTATGTTGTTTTAAGCACTTGTGTAAATGGTTTTCAGTCACTATATAAAATATGTACAAGACTTCATTGCCAAACGATTACCAATTAAGCCAGAACACCATCTTCAGGAGCATTCGCTGTATTTTGGGTATTCTGTTTATTTGCATGGGACTTACACGTCTGCTGCTTGAGTGCACTGGGTTCTGTGAAAGGAAAGTGTAAGCTCATTCAGGTCAAAACAATAAAATGTAATTAAACCAGCCACCCATAATCTTAACCACTTAATCCAGTTCAGGGTCCCAGTCAGCTCCCATACTGGGCGCTGGGCAGGTCGTTCTCTCTTAGTCAACGCCAGTAAATTGTGACTACTGTGTGTCTAGTTATATTTTCTTGATCTAAATGGAACTTTGTGATTTTCATGGCATTGTTAAATCACATTATATGTATATCAATAATGTGCAACAATACCAAGAAAATACTTCATTACTGCAAAAGAAAAGATAAAAACCTAAATAATAGACATTCCATCAGTCATGAAGGAGCCCTAGAATGGAAAACCGTGCTTACCTTGGCTTAGTAGCATAATAATGAGAGTATGATGTGTTGAACTGACATACTGTGAACCTCAAACACTGTTGTTCAGTTGATTCAAAATCCTGACATTGCAATTCCCATTGGGTTGGGCAAATGTCCTCTCAACACCAACTAGTCAATTCATACAACAGCTTTTTTCTTCACTCGCCTCCTCTCTCTGAAACTTTTCTGCCATGTTTTTTTTCCCTCAGATATTTTGTTGTTTCAGGAGAATCTGTTTCATTTCTCATGCATTTTCTGGCACCAGTGCAGTATCAGCATTAGAAAATATGAAAGAAGAACATTTAAAGGCAAAGGAAAAAAAATCCAAATAGTATCGGTCAATTCATAACAATATTTGTTTTCACTAACCTCTTCACTTTCACACTTCTCTGCATACTGTGCAAATGATCACTTTCACTTCACATAATCTTCCTCTTGTATTTATTTATTTATTTTTTGCAGTTTTCAGATTATTACTTTCATTTCCCACCTGTTTTACTGGTGCCGGTTTTTAGCACAAACCTGCTGCCCAATCAGAGTAGAGCTTATTAAAATAATTCATGAGCTCACCATAAAAAGTAAAATTGAAGTGAAAACAGGGTTATAAATGGGCATGTAAATCCATACCTGGGAATTTTTCACCCAGGAATCATATATGTAGACATCAGAGAATGCTTAAAAATGAACAGAACAAACTAAAAATGCATTCTAGGTCTTTTTAAAAGATTAAGAAATAAGAAATGTAGAACACGACGTATTGTATGGAGAAATAGTACCCATATCCCATTCTATTATCATCAGCATAACATCAATATTTGGTAGGCATGCAGTACCATTCAAAGGTTTGGACACACCTTCTCGTTCAATGTTTTTATTTGTACTTTTTTCCCTACATTGTAAATGAAAACAATGCAGTGTTAAACCAGAATGTTTTAGATTTTGATTATAAATAAAATGGTTACATTCACACATCTCTGGATCCTTTAACTTCTACTCTGAAGAGTTGTGAACTTTCTCTGCATTTCACATTAGAACACTGAATGACTTAATGCTTGAATTATGAAAACAGTACAAAATTGATGGATGTCTCTCTTTTAAGTGTAAAACCAGCAAACAAACATAAGCTAAGAGATTGTTGTGAAGGTAGAAATAGTCCAGCAAAGTGATGTTTCCTCCAAAAAAAGATGTAAATGGTCATCTGGCTTAGTGAAGGGTGACCAACATCATGGTAGTTCTTTCCTCTGATAGCTCTCCTGCTGTCACATAGAGGTTTTTACAAATTGAAGATTGAGAGCACAAATCAGAGCACCTTACATTAGGACTTTTAATTTTTCTCTCTTTTAACCAATTTCAGAAGGAAACACATCAACAAAATGGAGAGCTCTCATTAACAGGCCGTTTCCCTGGCTACAAAGCACTCTTGACCGGCTGCCATTTCCCATTTAATAACAGCCATTTCACCTTTTTTTCATCTCTACTGTCTTGCTGTCATTCCTGCCCTCCATCCCCATTCCTTTTCATTCGGAACAAAATCTCTCACTTATGGCTCGCAAGTAATTTTGCTTACATCTATAGACTCTATGGAGGAGAGAGTGGAATTCAGACTACAAAATGAAAAGAAAAAGATGAAAAATGAGATGGAAGAGTGAAGAGAGAGAGAGAAAAGGGATGGGTTATTAGTCTTAAACACTTTCCCCCACTACCCCCCCAACCTCCTTCCTAAATGAGGCCCTTAAAAAGGTTATTATGTTTCCTTTTGAAATGGCACGCTCTCATGATCTCGCACTTCCTTTCATGTTCCAATGGAGCAAACTACCACCCCCCCATTGCCCTTTTCCTTTTTTCTTTCTCTCCATACATTAATCCCTCTATTTCCACCACACTTGTACTTTCACCTCACTCACCAGCCTTGTACCTACTGCTCACGTTTTGATTTTCCATCTTTTATTTTCAGTCTCCACCTTTTATCCTGCTCTTAGTTATTATACACTTCATTTCTTGTTTGTCTTCCTCTTCACTGTCTTTGGATAGTTCAAATGTCTTCTATAAAAATCATCACTTGTGGCATGAGGCTGTGAATAAATCTGGAGTTTTTTTGTCATTCTTCAGTTTTCAAACCTTTGTTTGAATGGTTCCTCATCTCAGTCAGAACACACTGCATGACTGCTAAGCTGATTTGATTGAAGGGAAAGAAGTCTTTTGTACTGTTGAGTTTTGAAACATGGAAATAATTGTTCAGCTTGAATCTGTGGCCGTTTTTATAGCAGTAAGGATGCTGGAAACAGTAATGAGCTGGCTGGGCTGGAAAAAGGATGCATCTCCATGCATTCAGTTATCTTTACTTGCAGTCGTTAACACTGGGATTATGAACATGTTCCGAGTTCTCTCCTAGAGTACCCCTGTTTGTGTACTGTGTACATTTTGAAAAATATGTAAATTACATGTATTGTACATGTATGTTATATAAATCTGATTTTGATTTTCTTACCTAGACTCTGGATCAAGGATGCTGAATAGCCACAAATTTTCAGAGCATTGGAGCATTTTGCTAATTTCATTGTTTAGCTTTGTAATGAATCTGAGTAACAGTGGCTGAATCATTACGAACAGGCAACTGGGTTGGGGCATGTCTCAAATGGCAAGGCTGGTATGAAGCCCCTGGTCAACAGAGACCTCCAACGTCCCCAGATTCCAATCTGATGGAGCACCAACACACAACTTGTGCCTAAAGGTTCTGCTGATAATGTCTTGGTGGTAGATACCACAGGACACCTTCAGACGTCTTATAGAGTCCATGTCTCAATGAGTCAGATACAGTCAATATCATAAAAAAATCTGTGACATTTCCATGTTCAACTACTTTTTGGTGCTCTTAAATGGCACTTCTTTGAAAGATGTTTCACTGTGTTGTTTGTGTTACTGTGTTTCAGAAAGGAGAGCCGCCTGGACTTCTGTTGTCCGAGGATGGTCGAGAGCAGCTAATGTTTGAGGTTCCTCTGAATGATTCGGGCTCTGCTGGCCTAGGAGTCAGCCTGAAGGGCAACAAGTCACGAGAGACTGGAGAGGACCTAGGCATCTTCATCAAGTCCATCATCCATGGAGGGGCTGCTTTCAAGGTAAACAATTGCTGCTAAAATTGGTATGATTTTGTCTGGTAAATGTACCTTATCAATCCTAAAGACGTTATGAGGCTTGATTATATGGTTTTTGTGTGACTCCAGGTTATCTACATGAACAAAAGTGCAAAACACATATTAACCCTACTGACTTGTTTTTGGCACAATCTAAGCTTAAGGTATCTTCTGGTTTCTATTCTACGCTAGCTAGGATTTCTTCCTGGATAAACAGTAAAGCATGTAGCTCTGGATGAGAGTGTCTGCTAAATGTCTTAAATGTAAATGTATAATAGCTTTGTCAACTGCAGTTTTCTATAAATCTGGAGTACCAGTGTGTGTGTGTTTGATGACCACGTCTGACCAGCACTTTCTTTGCTGTAACACAGCATTAAAGTCATCATTAACTGACCAGTGGAAGCTGCTATTTTAGATATAGGAAAGCTGAACTGAATGTCCATAGACCTCCAGGATTGGCGCTTTATGGCTATGTTGTGTCTGGCTTATGGAAGCACTGGTTCTTAGTCAGCCTTCCAGTTTTCAGCTAGGACATAATCTTCAACAGTTCTTGATTTGGAGTCTCTGGAGCAGTCCAGATGCTAAAAAAAAACAGTCTTGCTAAAACAGAATCTTAATTCTCATGTAGTTTTCTCAAGATTTTGTTGAGCATGAAAGTAAAAGATAAGGAATTTCTCTTAAAACTTAAATTTCAGTCAAATAAAATTCTAAAGTCATGATTACTAGTCAATATTTACTCAGTGTAAAAATGCACACCACCTTTCTGACATATTGCAGTTCACTACAGGAAGTGTAGGGGGCGACATGGCTTCTGTTTAATTCTGACGAGAAGAAATTTTCATCGCAAAGACAGTGTTATCAATATATAAATATTAATATGTGCAGCTATATTCAGAGTAAATATTTCTTATTTTCTTATTGACGTAAGTGTTGTTAGGCCCATGTTTTATCTTCCCAAAGCTGAACACCAATTTTTTTTCTTTTTACTTTAAAGCATGAATCATCTTGTCTTCTCAGTGCTGAATAAAAGACCAGAGCAGGTCTAGTGGCTGTGTGTAGATAAGGGCATTCCCACTGTCCTCTATCGGCTGGCTAATCTAGCGTGGGCTAGCAGCTGCAGCAGTGCCACTGGCCCCTATCAGCCCTGCAGTGAAGAGCTCACCACAGGCCTCATCGGCTCTCCACACAGAGAGAGCACGAGGGAGAACCTTTTCTAAAGCTCAGCTATTCATCCAGCCTCCTTCTTACAGCCTTATCACCCTGTTTCGTTCACTTCTGTAGGATTCTGTGTCTGTTAACCACTGAGAGAGAGAACGAGAGAGATATCCACATAGCAGGAAAGATATACATTGTGAGCAGGCGCATAAAGCAGCAGATGCAGGGAATGGGCATCGATAGCTGAAAATAATTGGATATTAATCAGAACTCAGTTGAAGCTAATTTCAGTTTCAAGCTTTGAAAGAAGACACCAGAGAACAATTTGACTTCTGTCGATTGAGCTAATGTAATGTTTCAGCAATAAATTCTGTAAAATTCAGTTCAGATGTACTTGTATAGCGCACTCTACAACAGGTGTTGTCACAAAGCAGCTTTACAGAAATTTGGCTCGAAGCTCCCAATGAGCAAGCCAAAGGCGACAGCAGCAAGATAAAAACTCTATCAGGGAGAAACCTCGAGAGGAACCAACACTCGACAGAAGAACCCATCCTGCCCCAGTCAACGGCAGACAGCAAAACACAACAAAATAAACAAAAGACAAACACAATAAGAAGTAATAAAGTAGTTTATAAAGAGAGAGATAAAGTTATCCTCATCATTATACAGTTAAGGACAGCTCCAAGTCTTCTACTAAAAGCATTACTCACTTTTTGGGGGAATGAGTGTGATAGAACATAGGTGAACACTGAGCGAGTTGGATATGATTCTGTTTATTGTGGAGGAAAAAGTCCAGAGAGCCTTTCAGTCAACATGTAAGTACTATTTTCAAATATGTGTAAGTGAACCCTTTAGTTGTCGGACATGTCTGTGGGAACAAAACCGAAATTCTCCATGAACACTCCGTGAGATTTTATCCTAGAAACAAAACTAAACATAGGAAACCTTAAAGGGTCTACTTTTCATATACCGTATTTTCCGGACTATAAGTCGCTCCTGAGTATAAGTCGCACCAGCCATAAAATGCATAATAAAGAAGAAAAAAACATATATAAGTCGCACTGGAGTATAAGTCGCATTTTTGGATGAAATTTATTTCATAATGTCTAACACCAAGCACAGACATGCCATTTGGAAAAGTAATTTAAAATAGAATAAAGGCACCAACAGGCTGAATAATTGAACACTGATACAACTGAGAACGTGCCTGGTGTGTTAACATTATTGTTATTATTATTATATTATTATTATTATTATTATTATTTAACTATTACAATAACAGACATTGTCTATATTTTGTTTTGGTTCTACAAAACATTGATCCTTTTTACAGTCGCGTCACTGCAGCCTGCGCGGAGTCATGCTGCCGGCTGCTCCCTCTGTGGCCTCAGCGCTGGCTGCCGACTGAATAAGCTGTGTTTAAATGACATCCCTGTAGTGACTGGCTGTG
>BRDA01010182.1:15916-33811 GCA_036984385.1 Crenuchus spilurus
TCTCTCTCTCTCTCTTTCCCCTCTCTCTCTCGGTCTCGTGTTTTCTTTCCCTTTATCTCTCGTTATCTATCTCGTTCACTCTTGTTCTCTTTCCCTCTCCTGTTCTCTCTCTCTCTCTTGTTCCATCTCTTGCCCTCTCTGTTACTCTTTTTATCTTCCTCTTGCTCTCTCTCTTGTCCTCTCCCTTTCTCTTGTTCTCACTTGCTCTATCTATTGCTCTCTATTTCCCTTTCTTTTGTGCTCTGGCTCTCTCTCTCCCCTTTCTCTCTCTCTCTCTCTCTCTCTTTATCTCTCTCTCTCTCTCTCTCTCTCTCTCTATCTCTCTATCATCTCTCTGGCTCTCACCCCCTCTTTTTCTCTCCTTTTCTCTTGCTCTCTTTCTTTCACTTTCTCTTGCACTCTGGCTCTCTTTCACTCTGTCTATTTCTCTTGCTCTCTCTCTCTTGGTCTCTAGCTTTCTCTTGCTGTCTCTCTAGCTCTCTCCCTCTCTCGCTCTCTCTCTCCCTCCTCTCTTGCTCTCTCTTGCACACGAACACTGTGACCTTTTCCAATCTCTCCAGTGTCCACATTCAGCCGCTCTCTGGTTCTGCTGGATTGTTCATTCTGAGCACAGTCTGCTCTAAATGGAGGCTTGCAGAGGTGCAAACATCAGGGCTGTGTAGAATTTGTTTTGGGTGAAGGAACACTTCCCAGTGCTTTGATGTCGCACTCTGCTTTTCTTTTCCATCAACTTTTTTGAGCAGCAGTGCTAATTTACACCCGATTTATCACAGAATATACACAGAACAATAATAACTGTGGTCAGATTAAATAATTGTGATTATCTCAGATGATTATGATCAGATGGTGATGTAATAACTGTGGCAGTTGTAACTCCATGCAGAGAAAATAAAAGCAGAACGCTGTTCCTGCAGTGCTCTGGCAGCCTGAATCACTTCACTGAGATATAAAGCATAAGAAGAATTTTCTACCTTATTCAGTGAGTTTAATGAAAACGTTGTTACCAAGGATCCCCTTAGAGCAGCTCAAAAAATCACATCACTGAGCTCTGCTGTATTAGCGGCTGCAGGTAACGATACAGATGAATCTTCAAAGTCAGAGTTTCACAAGTGTAACGCCTCTGCCCAATTGTGCTGTTTCAGTATTAACCTGCAAGAGCTGCCATGATTAAACCATGTGGCCAATTCAGGACGTCACAGCATTGCCATTCCAATATGTTTGGCTTGAAATTCTATGATAGTTTTAGTTTGATGTTAATAAAGTAAAAAGTGAGATATTATGTTTTAAATTTTATATAAAAATCATATTTACATGTCTGTAAATGCTACAAGATGGAGGGACATGATGCCTATGAGGAAGCCACATAATGTAGCAGGACCGTCCAACACTGCCACCAAAGTGGACAAAAAGGAACCTAACATCTGCTTTTTTGTTGTAAATAGTTGTATATTGCATCCAAAACTTCCAAAATAGTCCAAAGGATTAAAAACAAACTGTCTGACCTCGAGGCACTTCTAACTGAAGTTAGTATAGCAGAGAAAATGAACTTGAAAGACTTGCTTATGTGGTTATATTGTCCTGCTTATATTGCATCTTTATTTTATTAAGTTATCTAAATTAACAAATCCCTTACAGATAACAGAATTATATTTTACTACATTTAATACATGTTTTAGTGCACAATTTCTACACATTTGAACTCATCATAAAACATTTCATATGCCATAACATGCGTTTTTTTTTATATCCAAATTGGACAGCCCAAATTCGTGTTTTTTAACCATCATTTCAACAATATACAGTGTGTACACTGTGTAACAATGTCCTCAGGACCAATGTGCTACATAGCACATGCCTACACAAATCTAAATAAGTGTACATGTGCAGCAAATGCAAGACAATACAGTAAATAAACGGAGTGGGGGGTACGACGACAGTGTAATGACGATTTAACAGTGTGTGTAAAGTTAAGTTAAAGTTAAAAAATTTAATGGAAACCCTACAATTTCAAAAAAACGTTTTTTGATAAAAGTCTTTTGCGCTAAGATGAGGTGGTTTTTCAGTCATATCGAAATTGGTTTATATTGCAAAAGTGTAATGGAAACACTTGAACAGACTGTTTTCACATTAAGGGAGTCACGTGATCAACAACCGGACGTTTCTATTGGCGAAAAAGACGAAGAAGAAGACAACAACAACAGAAAGTAAGAGGATGAAGATGACGCGGCATATTTGGAATAACGAGGAGAATCCTTGGACAATGTGCAGCTGGCTCCACTAGAGATCTCACAGCATCACAAAGTTCATTAAAAGTTGAGTGTGTCATTCTAATATGTTGAATCCACAGCTCTTCTGTAAAATCATCGACTACAGTTTCCCAAAAACGCTGCATATGTAGCCACTCCCAAGTATAAGGGGCTTGTCACTCCAAAGCCTCGATAAGTCGCCGTCTCCTCTGATGGCTGATGATGAGCGCTAGTGCCGTGGTAGCAGTATGTATAAAGCTGAAGTATGTGTTTACATCCACTGCCGCCATGTTTGTAATGACTTATCGCGAGAACAAACATATTCACATGTGATTTTATAAAAGTATTTCGCATTTAATGGAAACACCACAATTGCGAAACTTGTTTTGTCAAATTGTTTTTTCGACAAAACAGAATATCGATAAAGTTTTGCGCAAAACTGCAATGGAAACACGACTAATGAGTCCAGATGGGCAACGGATGTGATGTGACTGATGCCCAAAACTAGGCAGAGTGCTGGGCGAAGGGTGATAGCATCTCAGAAACGAAACTTTGTGGCATGTTCTAAAGACATTAGTAAAGCTGTACTGAAACAGTATAACAGCGGTGCCTCATGGACCATTGATGCCAGAGCGGAACAATGATTCAAGTGGTAGCAATCACCAGTTAACCAGTTAACCTCTGTAATGAACACGTGAGAAACAAGAAAGGTTTTTGGGATCACCATGTCACATGGTATATGTGATATCCCAAGAATAATGCACTTCCAACCAGGGATGTTCATAATATTCTGTGTATATAACCAAGTACTTTAAATTAGCATAAAAGTTGCAGTGTAAACCTGAAGAAGCGAGCATGTCTTCACTGACTTCGAGCAAATTGTATTTTAAGCTTTTGGAGTCTTAAGGTTGATGCTTGGTTTGCTTGTTGGCTTCATGTATTGCAGCCCCAGATTTGTAGCACTTCTTATAATTATGCTCCTCAGAGCTAAGAACTGTTTTAAAATTTAATGCTACTTAACCTTTAATGCAGAGTGCTGTGTGTTGAATGGCCTTCCATGCTGTGTGGCATTTAGAGACGTTTACAGTACAGTGGGTTCTCCAATAACTTTCTTCATCCAGCAGTCTAAATACAAACAGTTCTGCAGTCTCAGATATGAAAGTGAGTGTTTTTGTTTGGAGGAACCAAAGAAGTGTGGCTCATTAGCAGAGTGTAGTCATACCAGGCCACATTAGAAGATAAAGAGCTGAAAGATGTAAATATACCAGGCTCTGCGTTATATTCTTCTGAAAACACTGTTGAACCTTTGGTTTCCTTCCAAATGGTAGATTTCGAGCTGCACAAGATGTCGTCTTGCTCTGAAGGCTGAAAATACTGGGTTTATTTTTTGAGTGCGTCATTTGAGCAAAAATACACACTGTTCACACAACCCTAACCTGACGTGTGAAATCTGAGGACTGTCCAGCTTTAAATGTTCTCTGTCCTGTGTCATATTACCACCATTATTCAAGCCTCCTTAAACAAAGCACTACTAAATGATTGGTGGATATCATTTTAACTGTTTTTTTTATTTTATTTTTTTATTTAGAAATACACAAATATGGAATGTTCAGATCTGATCCAATAACCAGTACTGAACAACTGATTATAGTTGATACTGATATCATATATCATATAATATTAATAAACTATTTTAATTTGAATTATGTAATGACATGTAAAATTGCAGTAGGGTCCAGAAGAAGGAAAATTCCAACTGTACAAGCCAAAAATAGGACACAAATATGTCAGTTGGAATTATCAGCCAGGAAGGAGACCAACCAAGTAGAAGAATTTGTTTTCCTACTTATATGCAAATAATATATCGGCCACTGATATATTGTTTATCCCTACTTTTATGCCTTAATACTTCTCCAGTCCCTGGTTATCATTAGCCTAGAGTGACAATTTTGTCTCCTGGGGACAGGAGCCCTGCAAGCAAGCAATGACCGAGTTCTGACCCACACTTACTACTTTCATCAGCCCAGATACTGCTATGGAATGATGATGGTGACTTTGTGTGAATATGAGTGCCAGAACATAGCCCCAGTTTAACCCAAATTAAGCCTAATCTCAGGGATGATACAGTCTGAAAAAGTACTGGGGGGACGAATGACCTAGTGCCCCAGTAGAGTTGGCGCCTATGTATACACTGTTACCCGGGGGCACAGGGAATTGTTTTTCAATCTGTGAGCTTACATCACCACTGGGTGATGTAAACTCAAGCCCTCTTTTCTCATTTGGAACAAATCCAAAATGCTTCCAAATTGCAACAATAGCATTTTTTTTAAAACTACTTGGTAAAACTTAATGGCTGTTGCTTGCAATTTTTTGTTCCTATCAATTCCTGGCCATCAGTATCCTTATGTAAATGGTAGAATTGTGTTTATTTGACATATATTACATGTGACGGAATTTAATATACATGGAATACCTTCTTACCGTCATACCACCCAACCATAACACTCAGTAACACTGACTGTGTTTGACATGCAGTTGAAGAAACTGGACCAAACCAGAACACTTCCATTCACTCCAACATAGACTTTGTATCAGTAAACACTGCCTCCATCCTGCCTGGCAACCCCAAACACCCAAAAAAGGATGTTTGCTGCAGGGATACTGAACCCACACTGACTGATGCTTGCTGCTTAGACTTGGACTTAGTTTCTCCAGCGCCACTTGGCGCATTGGGTGGTGAGCTGTCTCCAACGTCATCAATCACTAGCAGCATTTTCAGCTTTGTCCCAGCTAATTCTCAGAGAAGTTCTAGCAGAACGACCATGACAGTCTGGTGCCTTGTCGCCCGAGAGTGGCCTTGTTTCTGTTTCCCTTGGGGTGGCATCCATGAGATGGTGACTTTTGGCAGGCATGGGAATTGTTGTTAGACATGCCTAGCAAAAGTGTTCAGTAACGATTTTGATGAGAGGGCAGGCAGTTGAATCTTTTCATTGGCGATGTGATCCTGGTATGAGATTCTCAGGATTTGTCGCAGCCACTATTGTTGAGCAACATTTAGCTTCCTTGCAGTCTTAGCCAAAGTCTCATGTTTGCTACAGGACTTTGCAGCAAACCTGTCTTCATGGAAAACCTCTTGACCCACAGAAAACACAGACTGGTTTTCATGCCAACATGGTCACTGTCTACCCAAAAGCTTTGTAAATTCTGTTGTTTTGAAAGGTGCAAGTTTGTAACACTTGTTTTGTTCTTATTCCACTGTATTAGTGGGCTTGACTTTGCCTGGAGTCTGACATGAAGTAGTTCTGGTCAAGGTTACCGTCTCTGTTATTGTGTCTCTATCCCACAGAGAACTGTACCTGGCGCTGTAATACAAAGCAACTGTCAATTAGTTTTGAAACTCTGCTCAGTTATTTGCCTGGTGGAATACCATAAAGAAAACACTTTCAAAATGCTGTTCTCTCCACAGACTTCCCCACTGTGCCATGTGCAGGGGAAAGGTTATTGTTCAGTGCACTTCATTAATTCCTTCCAAAACTGCTGTGCCTCTGTGCCCAGGTTTTGAGGAGCAGTAGCTCAAGATCAGTTAAACAATCAGTAGTGGATTCAGCCATAGCTGATATAGAAACCTGTACCACAGGGACGAGGCCTCACTGGTTCAAGCTCATTTCTCACTAAAATTACTATTAGAAGTAGCTGTTTTAGCAGATTTTCCAATTCAATCATCCACTAAGGTGAATGTTCAGATATTCAACTGATCCATCTCTTTGTCACTGGGTCAGTATGTTTCCTGTCACTAGAGTGGAACCCTGAAGTACCTCAAGTTACTTTAGTACTTAAGTTAGAGACACATTCAGTGGTGGTTTCTGATGTGGGCATCATTCGACAGTTGCTGGCATGATTGGTTATTCGTCAGGGTTAATAGAAGCTATAATGAAGATTTTTTAATGAACATTTTTAAAAAGGCAATGTTTAGGAATCCGTATTGAATGCTCTCAGTCATGGACATAGCCTGTAAATCTTGAAGGGTATTTGAAATATATATAGCTTCAATCAATACATATATATAAATATATAATTTATTTAGGTATTTTTGAGAGTATTATAAAATAAGCAGAGATACATTTGTGAGAGCGAGCCAGACATCTACGCATTTTTTCCTGCCAAATGAGATCTGACGTTGTGGTATGTGTGGAATGTGAACATGAACAACAGACTTCTCACGTGAGTGTTTCATACCTATCTATTGAGTATTCAATATAGGGTTTGTGGCTGAGTGAAAACAGAGTGTCACCTCACATTTGTTAAGTTTTAGAAATAAAATCACAATTTCTAAAAAACTGTAATAGCCAGTATGTAGCCAACAACTCTGTGTATTCAGTTCTGAGCTCGAAAGTCTTTGCTAGACATATTTAGAGTGTTTTTCACAATATATCAGCACATCTGAAAATAGGTTTTTGGAAAGTCTACGTTTAAAGCAGATTTAATCAAAATATAGATTTATGACGCTCTTACTGTTCTGACACTGTTGTTGCTGAGTTTGTCTTGAACAAAAGCCTGTGTAACAGTTTGGGAATAAATAATTTTAGATGTGTGTAATTTGTAAAAAAATGAAGGCATGTCAGACTACATCAGAGTGTCTGAAATACCCTCAGACTACAGAAGATTAAGGTTTTAGTGACTTCAGTCTCCTGCAAATGGTGTAGCATGTGGGCGATCAGGCTATAAGTACCTGCTGGGTGTGAGACAGGATTCATAGATTGAAAAGAGGTGGTACAGTGTAGTTCATCATCTAAATCACCTGCAGTAGCCTGATGTTACTACCACCTTAAACACACATTGTGACTAATTATTGTCTAGGTATCTTATTGACTATTTCTATTTCTTATTGACTATCTTATTGACTAAAAGAAAAACAGGCACTGAGAGATGGGGAGGAAAGAAAAGGCGATGGTGTGTGATGTGTTATGGAGGGATGGGGAAGGCACCCCGCTCCATTCTGGGAGATGAAGGTAAATAGCAGCATGCTGCTGAGAGCATAACGGAGAGCTGCCAGGCCAAGCTGCCTGACAGCCAACGAAAAGTCCTTGATATTTGGCGAGCAAAATGAATCACCTTCCCTACACACTATGCACAGCTGAAAAGGCAGGAAGATTTAATGACTCTCCAAATATTATAAATCACTCTTAACTTAACAAGACCAATAAATACAAGAGCAGCTGAGGTGTTTCTGGAGGACGGCTTTGCTTTGGTTCGTTTGTAAGCTTTGCTTTCTTGCCTCTGACATTACTTCAACCTTTCCTCTCAGCTTTTGCAGTGAGCGGAATGGCCCTGAGATTTTATGAACATAGAAGGTGCATTGTCTGTGCTCCTGTTTCAGGCTGTGCTGTTTGGAAGGTTCACGTTTGATAGAGGTGAGGGGTAAATACTAACATGCCAACAATACCTCAAAGCAGCAGAAGGCGGAAGTGCTTTAAAATGGCTCCAAGAGCTTAACCTTGATGAATGTTTTTGTCCTTTGACCTCTGATGTAGAAGATCACAGGCCCTCTTTTTTATTTGCTCATCTTAACCTTTTCTAACATTAGAGAGGTCTGATCAACTGAATGCATAGACTGCACAGTATGGGCTAGTAGTGCAGTCTATGCTGATGTGCCATAATATATTATAAATAAACTGGCAGATCATTTGATTTATTATTTACCTGAATTATGTCAGATCAGTATTATTTATTTTTGTTGGTTGTTGGCCTGTCACAATCATGACATTTCAGCTGGATTAGTGGTGCTACAGTATTTTCAAATGTTTGAAATTCTTGGCAACAAATCATATAAAATATTGTAGTGTGAGAATTTCTGCGATAAAATATGAGCAGTGAAGTGCAACATCCCATGAGAAAGTGCACATTAGTTTGTTCCTCAAAAACAACATTCATTTAAATGGACAGTGTGAGACCCATTTGCTCGAGTCTTGCTCTCACATGGTTGCATCTCGCTCTCACTTGACCTGGTCTTACTCTTACCACTTGTTATCAAGTGGTCTGGTGTCACACTTACATGAACGTGTCTCACTCTTTTCCGGCTTGGTCTAGGTCTCACATGCCAGGTCTTGCTCTCATATGGTCAGGTCTCACTTTTACACAGCTGGGTCTTGATTGGGTCTCGCTTTTATGTGAATGGGACTTACTCTAATACAAACAGATCTTGCTTGCACTTGGCCTCGTCTCAGTCTACCACAACAGCTGGATCCCACTCTCACATGACCATTTTATTTATTTATTTATTTTGCCAATTTTTATCCCTTTCCCAATGTAGTAGTAGCCAGTTTGCCCATCCCATCCATTAGGTCTCTCCCCATCACTTTTGCACTGTTCCTGACTCTAGGAGGATGAAGACAAGCACAAGCCTCCTCCGTTGCATGTGATGCAGCCAGCACCTCTTTACAAACTACCACTTATACACCGTCACTGGCGAGCACGTTCAGAGGAAAGCGCAGGATTCCCAGCTCTGAATGGACCAATCAGTAGATGCCTGAGCCAGTGGACATTTCAATGTGTGAGTTATGGGGAGAGAGAGCGCCATCTACCCACCCAGAGAGAGCATGGACAGTTTTTGTTATCTTGGGCCCCGGCTGTTGATGGCAAACAGCATGATCAGGATTTGAACTCACTATCCTCTGGTCATAGTGTCAACGTCTTAGCCTGCTGAGCCACTCAGGGCCCCACATGACCAGCTTTTGTCATGTGGACCAGTTTTTGTCATGATTGCCCTGGTTTAGAGGACTCTGGTTTACATGGACTCCCCACTCCCAGGATTCCTTCTAAATCATGTGATTTGTATTGTATGCAAAGTACTCTCTGTAAACTTCAACTCCCATAATCCCTTTGGGAGTCTTGTGTTTCATGCAGCTCTTTGGCCTTCTGTCATGTGTTCTCTAGCCCAGCTGAGGTTTGGATTTATGCCTTTGGATTGCCTGATAAATAAACCTCTTTGTGATTATAGCCTGTGCTCGTCTGCTGGGTACCCTGGCTACGTGACCATTTTTAAGAAAGAGTGATATTTGCAGAACATAGGGCAACTTCACATTTCAGAAGATTGTGTGGTGTGCAAGTCTCATATGGGTAGAACCCTGCCAAAAAACGGGTCACAGGCAGTAACTGCATATCAGTTCTGAGATTTCAAAAGTCGGCAACTTGGCATTAATAGAATAACCCAATTTCTCAAATGACCCAAATAATCTCATCTTCAGCTATGATTGGTTGGATGGCTCATTTGCATATTGTCACTTTCTACAGTACCAGTATTGCAAAAGTAAGATTTATGATAACGATCAAGAAACAGTACAACCATGTGCTACCCTGGATTGTTTTGATTATGACCCAAAATGTGTCTTTTCAAGCTATGAAGTGAAATACAAAACCACTTTTAGAATAAAACAGCCACTTAGGAGGCTTTATTTTTCCTCCACAACAAAATCAAAAATTAATTACTCTGTATTGAAAATGGAGAACTTGTCAAACTAACTTGGTCATTTGTTCAGCACAGTATTAGACAGTTTCATAATGTTAACATATTCACAAGTTCATGTTGTGAGAATAAAAACATCCTACAGGAGGCTGCTAGCAGCTTTAATTCATGTCCTTTGCTTTTTAAAGGAAATATCCCAGCTGTTTCATTCAACCTTAATTGCTGCCGGGTGTAAATTGGTCCTAAAAATAATCCGTGCCAAATGTGTCGAGAATCAAATGATCGGTTAATTATTTCAAAGTTATCTGAAAGTTATAACCCACTGTATTGGCATGAGGAAGGAGATTCAGGGTCAGTACTGGAAGTTGCAGTGCAGTCCAGGTGATCTGTTTTGTAGCAGTTTCCCTTTGATAAACTGTATGTGAGAGCTGAATCATAGGGCAGTGTGGGAAATAGGCATGTCTTATTATATATCAAATATGAAAGGGGCCCTTGGAAAGCAATTGCAGGAATAAACATCTGGAAATAAAGACTTCTGTGGTACACAGTATCAGATATGCAGGATGAGGTACATAAACACAGCCCTAGTACAGAGTGAAGCATGGATCATTGAGCAGAGACAGAGTGCAACTAAGGATTGTTGTGGATCTGATACCCAGTATTAGTATAGTATTGGTATCAGACTGAAACCAGAAAAACCTGCTTTGTGTGATCCAAGCTAACCAGGTTTGGATCTGGTTAGTGCTTGGTCTGTTGGAAGTGGTGTTAGTGGGTCAAGAGGTGCTATTCATAAAAACCCAGATTAATTTCCTCTAAAAGAATAGCAGTTAGGGATGCACCAAATATTTGGTAGCCAATTTGTTTGGGCAGAAATGGCAATAACAAGCACTTTCAGTTTCAGATTGCATATGTCAAAAAAAAAACAAAAAAAACAATAATTTGACTGTTGACTGTTGCCTAGGCTTTCTAGGCTGTAGATGTGATCCTGAATGGAGCTTTACTGTGGTAAAGTTAATTTAGAATTAGACATTTGTTTGACCTTATTTCCTCAACAGTTAATCAGTCACAGTCACAGATTCACCAGCACAGTTACAGAAATGTGAAATGGAAGAAGACAACAAACTACAACCACAACCTTTACTAAACTACACCTGAAACCAGAAAACAGCTTCTTAGCTTTGTGTTTGTTAGCTGCTTAGCTTTGTGTTTGTGTTAGCTGCCTAGCTTTGTGTTTGTTAGCTGCTTAGCTTTGTGTTTGTGTTAGCTGCTTAGCTTTGTGTTTGTTAGCTGCTTAGCTTTGTGTTTGTTAGCTGCCTAGCTTTGTGTTTGTACTAGCTTGTGTTTCTGGCAGCTGCTCTGGTGGCTGCAGTGTTAGGGACCATCTCACAATTACTAGCAGGAATGTGAAGTGTTTCAGTGTCTGTAGTTAATGACACTCACATTCAACACACAAAACATCCACGTGACTCACATCGTTCAATTTAGGCATTTTCATCATTTTGTTTCATGTTTTTAAATTAAATATTAGTAATATTGTAACTTACATCTTCATACATATTTATATATTATTATCTTGTGTCATTTTTCTAACACTTGTTTTATATACAAATATAAAATAATCATCAATTAAACTCATTTAATTAATCATATAAATGAATGAAGAACCGTGTTCACTACTCAGCCAAACATTTTTATATCAGTGCATCCCTAATAGCAGTACTACCTTGATGTCCTGGATAAATGTCCCACTTGCAAACATCTCCATCTTCAAAATCTGGCTTATTCTCTCTACATCTCCTAACTTAATAGCTGGTGCATGGAAAGAGTTCTGGCCGCTATTGTATCATCCAGGTGGATGACCATAGGTGGTGGTTGAGGTGACACTCTAATATTTGTCACAAATATCAAAGCACTTTGAGTGTCTTGAAAAGCACTATAGATCTGTATCAATATCAGTCCAATGTATTGGAAAGAAAAAAGGAGGTATTGTGAGATTTCCAGGTGATGTCATTCTGTTAATCAGTGTTGTAGGTAGTTGTATAATTCATGCTTTGTGAAAGTGCTGCATCTTTGTTTACGTTTGGTTCCTACAGGACTGTTGTTGCTGCAGCGCTGTTTTGATGCTCGACTAGAGACTTGCTTTATCATGTCACAGGAAAATGATGGTGGAGGGAACATGTTTCGGTGGTTTATCATGGTGTGCTATGTCATCCATCCTTCTATTTTGAAGGGACAGGACGCGGTAGTTCCCCCATTGTGGTGATGGCAACACCATGGTAGACATCACATTACAAAAATGTTGAAGTGGTTATCGTGGTCCCTGATTAGTCATTTTTTCAAATGAAAAACGTGACAACTGATATTTCCTCAAATTTCTATTTAATCAAAATAAATTGAAAACAATTGCTATGTGTAAAACATAGTGCTGGTACTTCATATAATGTTTGATGTTTAATAAACGTGACTGTAAAATCTTTTGTGATCCTCCTTCCTTTCAGTCGCAGCATTGAGGTGTAGCTATATTGAACACATCACCTGGTCAGCAGTCATGACTCCAACTTTGTTTTCAAAGCAAAGTTATGTCCATGTGCAGTGTGTTCATACGAACAGCATGCTGCTGAATGATGATAATGATATCATACCTCAACTTTATTGATTGGCTCCCCAGTAAAGTCTTAACTGTATTTGTAAGCAGACAAGATTATAAAAGTGCCTGAGAAGAGTAGCCTCACAGTGCATCTGGGAATGAAGCCATCTATTTAGTTTTTTTGGCTGCATTACAGCAGACATTGTAAGAGCATCTTCTTTTTTCTGAATGCCTGTGCCCATTGTTTATGATCTAATAATAAACACTTCCCAATGCAGTTGTCACGAAATATGAATACCCATAATGCCTTGGCATTACCTGTCTCTGATAAATCCCTGGAGTTATTTTGCAGTGGCAGAGGCATCTTTGGCTCTGCCTGCCGTTGTAAAGTAGCGAGGGTGCAGTCCCACAGGGACAGAGACAAAGGCGCTTATGTGCTTTGGCTGAATCAAATGAAGCAGGCTAGCAGAAATGACTGAGAATAAAACCAGACACTCAGCTTTTTTTTATTATTTTACTCCAGCTTTGTGTATGTGTGCACCGCGTCTTACCACAAAACGGGAAAGGAACTGAAAAGGCCGGGTGTCACCGCAGCTCTAGCTGTCTCTCTCCTGTAGCTGCAGGAATTCATCCCTCATATCACGATATTATAATGACACAGCAGGTGACGACCTTTGCCAGACGCTTGCTCAGGCAGAGGCAGAACAATGCAGGCTGCACCGTGTTTCCATATAGAGAGGAGATGCAGGGAGCCACTGTTTCAGTTTATTGTGCTTTTGCTCCGCGGTTGTTTACACTTGTTTATGCATGAGATTTCATCATCTCAGGCAGCAGTGAGCTTCTGTCTCCAGGATGCTTCCTCCTTTATGGCGCTTTCCCTCAAGCTGGACGTCTCCTGCACCTAATTAGACTCTTCAAATCAGAAGTTTTTCAAATGCAACTTGCTAGCAGCACATAGCAAGATCCATGACTCACTCTTAGCAGGTGCCTCATCAAGAACGGGAGAAGTTCACAAAGCCAGATGTGGTATTGTAACAACATTTCACATCTTAGGACGTTTAGCTGGTCAAATGCACGACTAAAGGACAAGCCCCTTCTAAACCCTTCCACACAAAATCCTCTGTTTAGCTCAGTATAAACAGTAATACAAAGAAAACAAGACATTTTAATGTAGTCAGAGCTCAGAGTTACAGTGGTGATAAACTAATGTACAGTCTTGCGCATAAATAAATGCACCCTAGCCCAATGACACATTTAACTGATTTTCAAAGTTTAAAAAAAGTTTTGGACAGACACATTTTACATTTTATATTTTCAAAAAAATTCAGTAAATAAAGACTAAAGTTGTTCAAAAATAAAGTTGTTGTTCTGCCTCTATGATCTAAGGATTGCAAGTTTGAATCCTGATTATGCTGCTTGCTATCGACAGCCGGGGCATCGAGAGGGAAGAATTGGCCGTGCTCTCACTCTGGGTGGGCAAGATGCACTCTCCCTAGCACTATAAACAATGTCGACTGACTTGGGCGTCTGCTGGGCGATTCATCAGAACTGGGCATCTGCGCTTTCCTCCGAGCGTGCTACTGCCTGCCGGCGATGTATCGCTAGTAGTTGGTTTGACATCATTAGGTTTAATAACATGAGTTTAATTGATTATTCTTTTATATTTGTATATAAAACAAATGGGAGAAAAATGACACAACACAGTAATATATGAATATGTATGAAGATGTATGTATGTTACATTTTCACTAACTTAGGTTAAAAAACCTGAAACAAAATGATGAAAATGTCTAAACTGAATGATGTAAGCAGGGCCTGAAATTCATTTTTCAAAATGGGGGGGAATTCCACCCTTAAATGTGTCACATAAGGGGGATTTCTAAATTTTGGGGGGGATACTACTGGTGAGCTTAACTACAGGTCTTACCTTGTCCTTTTAAGAGTTTTGTTGCTGTGCTTCAACTTAAGATATTAGCTGAACTATATATGCATTTTTAGCCGAATCAGCCTCATGCTTTCTTTTCAGTGCTGCTGTATGAGAAACACTAGCCGAGTGGCAACTTAAAGCCGACGTTTCGTAGCATCATACATTTTACAAATCGAGTAGCTCATTTTACCACTGTTAAGTTTGAGCCAAGGATATATTCTTGGCCAAATGGCCTGAAACTTAGCTTTGGACTGCTGATTTAGTTTGGTAATGTCACCTGTCTGTGAATCCTGAGGATTAGTTTAGTTAACGTCACCGGCACTGTTTCATTCGGGTACCCCCCCCCCCCTCCAGAAAATCCCCTATGAAGAAGCTACAATAAAATTCTTTTAATGGTAACTTTTACACACTTAGACAAGACACTAAAAATCAGTTTCATGTTTATCAGGCCTTATAGTCTAAAGATAAGAGGAGAGTGTAATTTTGGCAGGTGTTATGTTAGCATTGCTAAAATCATTCTTCCTCCCCGAAAATCCCCTATGAAGAAGCTACAATAAAATACTTTTGAGGGTAACATCTTCACAGCTAGTCATATGCCACTTAAGCATAATCCTGTGTGGAGTCTACAGGTAAATCAGTTAATACTGACAGCATAGAAAAACAGGACACTTAAAAAAGAAAAAAATGTTGTTTTGAACACTGGTCCACTGGTCAGCCAGCACCACATTAAAAACCTGCAAGAAGCAGCTTATTTTTCATTTAATTACAACAAAATATGCACCTTTATCTCCACTGATTTGATTAAACTAGGGATTTGAGCATTTAATCTATAGACTAAGATATTTGACCAACCAAAGCTTAAACACTGTCTCTAAATATGAACTGTGATTATTCTGCTTGTTGTTTTTGCAATGCAGGTCTCTCTGGTCAGGTTGTCACTATAATATGATGGTATACATTAGGGCTGCGAATCTTTGGGAATCGAGCGAATCGATCCAGAATCGATTCTTGGGGTCACAAATCAATTTTTTTCTGATTCTTCCAAATACGAACGAAATCCGTTACTTTACCGTTGCAATCTCTGCGAATCACATGAGTCACGTCAAGCCCTTTCTTACCCGGCCGGGTTGACGGTAAAATCCAAAGTGTTTCCAAATGATTGCTTTCAAAGATCGCAGCTTGGCTTGCATGCCTGTACATAGCCGACGCTGCTTCCTTGTTTTGCCTAGCACTACGGTGGCTGAGAAGGCACATCCGCACCCGCAAAAAGAATAAATTTTTTTAAAACGAAAATCAATTCTGAATTGTTCAATGTTAGAAACGCGATTCAAGCTCAAAGCGATTTTTTCCTGCACCCGTAGTATATATGGTGTGTAACCCAACTCTGTATACAGTACATCTGCCAGTGTTAAATCAACACTATTAGAGTTACTGGGAGTGTTACATTGTGACACCATCAGTGTTAATTTAACTCTTAATAGTGTTGATTTAACACCGACATATTTACTGTGTAAGCACACTTGATTTGTTTATAACTCAGCTCTGGGTCAGAGAACATTTAAGATAGTGTACAATATCAGTATTTCTTCTGAAAAGATGTGAATCACTGAATTTAGACCAATAACATGAGATGATGTTAGGAGCTGCAGCAGAATCTCTGTTGTGTATTTTGTTTTAACAATGTTCTAATAATATAGATTTATTTAGGACTTCCGTTTGTTAAATATAACACAACTAGTGCTTTATGAGATGTTCTGTTGTTTTCTGTGAATGTAATGACAATAAAAATTGTTATTTCAATACAGAAACAACAGAAACAGCAATTGCAATGAGTGCTGTGTGATACACATGCACACGAAGGGGAGTCGGGTTCTGGCGGGGAGTCAGAATTCAGCACAACACCGGTACTATTTTCTGATCAGGTTCAGTTTCAGACATTGGAGATTTGTGTTTCAGCCAGTGCTTCATGTTTGCGTGCCACACGTTCTTATCAGTGACTGTGTTGGTTCTGAAAGTTGACTGAGAGAAATGCCTCTAAAGCAGAAGGTTCTCGTAGCTCTGTAGACAGACCATCCTCCCGACCATTCGTCCGTCTCACAATCCAAACCGTTTTGCTGAACCAAATGTTTTGCTGAACATTTTCGCTGTAATTGTGTGCGGGAGTTTCCTGCATTATTAAGGCTAAAATTGCGGGAATCAAAGAAATAGTGTGCAATTCCTGCAATCCCGCACTGAAATTCAGACCCTGTTGTAAGCCACATGGATGTTTTGTGTGTGTAATGTGAGTGTCATTGTCTAGACACTGAAACACTTCACATTTCTTCTGTCAATTGTGAGGTGGTCCCTAACAGTGCAGCTGCCGGAGCACAAACAGCTAACACAAACACAAAGCTCAGCGGTCAACACAAATACAAAGCTAAGCGGTCAACACAAACACAAAGCTAGGCAGGTGTATTCTGGCTTCATCATAACAAGTGCAGTTTAGTAAAGGTTGTTATTGTAGTTTGTTGTCTTCTTCCATTTCACCACCAAACTGTAACTGTGCTGGTGAATCTGTATTAAGTGGTGAGGAAAAGCACAATTCTGAATGTCAAACAAGTGTATAATTCTAAATTAACTTTACCACAGTGTAAAAGGGAAAAAATTGGTTTTCATTGGACAACAATACAATCTGATCTTGATCTATATAGTGTAGATTTTGACATTGCGTAGCTTAGTTTAACCACATGCCACATTGAATTTCAGAAGGCAACTGACAACATTTGGCCTGTAATTGTATCTGTAATCTGAAGATCACATGTAACTTAATCAACGGACAACCACACTGACAACACGGCTGTGAACAGATACGTCAACATTTTTTACAGAGCCATCTGTAACGTAAGTGAGGTGTCACTGCTGACTGCAAATATTACTATAATTTATGATCTATACTTGAGTCAGATAGGTCTTTATTTTCCATAAAATGTTTTATGGATGCCTGGAATGGCATCAAGCAGGGATTCAGGCCTCTGCACAGCACTTACCTTGATTACAGCAGTGACTCTGCATATGATAATGGTCTAAGAGCTGGGCTAATGGTATGACTGTGTGGACAGTGAAGCTGACCATGGATGTAGTTTCCACTGGGGATTTGAAGACACTTCTCAAAATCCAGAAACAAGCTCAAGATTGCAGGAGAAATTAATTTAAACAAGGAAAGAATTATAAAAATTATAAAAATCCATGAGAGCACTGATGAATACAATCATTTTAATGATTTTATTCACAGAACTCAAATGTGGCTATGAATCAAACTTAACTTGTACAGAAACAAAATTGTGTCTTTGGATGACAATACGTTGACCTGAAGACAATACATAAGTGTGATGACAAACATAACTATGAATAACCAAAAATAACCGACAAGGACCATGTGGTGCTCAACTTAATGTACATATTAACCCTCCTATTATCTTTGGGGTAAATTTGACCCATTCAATGTTTAACGTCTTTAAATACACGTATAACATTAATTTTTTGCTTCATATTTAACGACTTTTCCTAATTTCATGCTGATAAACATAAAATTAACATATAAATGTGTAATATAAGTATGTACAAGCATTGACAGTCTCCACTGAAATTACATTTTATTTTAAATTACAACAATGAAATACAGTTTATTTTTTTC
>BRDA01010182.1:33911-74842 GCA_036984385.1 Crenuchus spilurus
ATTTTTATGTGAATAATCTCTGTCCAGATATAGTCCTAATACATGAAACAACCAAGTGTAAACAGGGTCTAAGACCCCAACTGTAATTTTGGCAAAATTTTTTGGGCCATTCCTTTTCCATCTGAATATGAAAATCATGACCCATCCCAGACTCCTAGCACTTATTCAGGTAAACCAGCATTAATATTACAAAATTAGCTTGTTAATACAGTGGGATATTCATGCCGTCCTTTAACATCCTAAGGGCTAACTTGCACTACCCTCCTCTACAGTTATATCAAAGGAAAGAAGTGATTTAAATATCTGGGCTTGGTCAACAGTCCAGCTCCTCTAATTTCCCCATTTCAGTTTCACAGAGGGATTTGAGCTCTAGGATCAACGTGAATACTACCAGGCCGGGGAGCGCAGGTGGGGCCTCGGGAGCCATTAGCATTAGCTGTATGAGTCCGGCTCGGAGCAGCTCCATTGGGAATAAACCCTGATCCTTTTCTTTCTTCCCTGCCTTTGAAGTGCTATTGCTTGTTGTATCAGTGCTAGCGTCATACCCAATCAGCCTCTTCTGCCACTGCAGCGTGTGGAGCTGGGAAACTAGCCTTGCCAGCCTTAATTTCCCAACTGTCTCTGCTCTTGTGGGAGGGCTCTGGGATTGACTCCAGAGATCCTGGCCCAATTAAGCAGGTGTATGATGGGGTAGACTGCAGACTGTAAACGCGTGTGGGCCAAAGACACAGCACTTCAGCCCCCTTCCAGTGCACGATGGCAAATTCATCAGCCATATACTCTCAGAAGGCAGCCTCCTAAACTAATCTAAAAGCAAATTCAATGTGACTGCAGCTATGCATGTGGTTCGTTCCCATAAAGCCCGGGGCTACAGTGTTGGTTTCTCACTATAGGTTTTATAACTGTGTTTCCTTCATCCTACTGGTTGCTTAATTCACTTGTATTTAATCTCTTCTGTTTCTCTTACAGATTAGCATCTTGGAACGGCAGATATTTGATTTTCTCGGGTACCAGTGGGCACCGATTCTCACTAACTTCATCCACATCATCACAGTGATCCTGGGGCTCTTTGGGACGGTGCAATTCAGGCCGCGATACGTGACCGGGGTGAGTTGGCGGATGATATTATATTCTACCTCCACATAAGCATATCATTCTGCTGTCTTTGCTCTTCTTCATCCATTTCTTCCCATTAGCAGTAAATCCAGTCGTGTTTTACATTCTTTTCAGACAAATGCTAAAGATGAACCAATACAGCTTTGTCCTTTCTGATACCTAAACTTAACCAATAACAAATTATTGTCCCATATCAGTGCTTTGATTTAAAATCTGTTGCAATTAAATGCTTAATTCCATGATCTATCCATTTGAAGACGTTTTGGTAGAACTTTGAATTGTTTTTATATAAAACCATGTTTTATTTATGTTAAGGCTGCACATTTTTCTGAATGAATAATTTAATCTGAATTATCCTTATTTTAAAATATTGTATATGTAATGATCTCCAAATATCACCCAAATCCTTTTGTGAGATTGTTTAAATATTCTGCATAAAGCTTTGTTTACAGGGGCTTTTATTTTGACAGCAGGGCTTTGACAAACATTGCAGGTTCAACTTTTTTGTTTAAAATGCATCCATCTATTCATCTTCTTAATCCTTGTCAGGGTCACGATGAGCCCCCTCAACACCTTCACTGGGCGCTGGGCAGGGAATTACTAACTGTAGCCAGGACAAAGCAGCAATCCATCACTGGGCACAGACACACTCACACCATGGCCATTTAGTGTACCCAATTCACCTGACCTCCATGTTTTTGGACTGTGGGAGGAAACTCAGAAAGACACAGGGAGAACATTGAAACTCCACCAAGATAGGGACACAAACCCAAGACCCTGAGAGGCGGGCGAACTAACCACCAAGCCACCATGCCACCCTCATTTCAGATTCTCTCATTAGCTACATTTGCCTGTGTGTAAACTACTCAACACTGCTGATTTTTCTGGTCATCTCAATGTTTAACCCTTTCTGCCACTGTGTTCTGTTTTGGACAATCTATAATAAATATAATAATAATTAGTGAATCAAATGTGTGTCATGGTATCCCGCAACCTCAGAGACTGAGATGGGCATTCACAAACTATCCTGGTACCTGGGTTGAATTATTAGATGCCATAACACATCCCACAAACTGAGAAATAACATTTGATTTGCATGACTATTAAACTGGAACATTTAGAGGAGAAATGACCAGCATCACTCTCAGATGCTGCCATAACTTCATTTCAACTACCAGTACATTTTGCAGCCATTTTGTCGTTAATATGTGACTGTCACTGGAGATAAACATTATTCTTCTTTACAGAATAAAAATCAAAGCCCTGTTATTTGCCATACTGGACGTCTCTGAAATAAAGCCTCTCGGTATGACAGTTTTTCACTCAAATGAGGTATTATGGTCATTTAAAAGCCCAGTGTTTTCTCAGCCTGTGTATTGAGAATCCATACATCACTATTACAGTGGACAGCATGGACTCGATCAGGCTGCTGACATAAAGCAGATCACTTTTCCTCTACTGTATGATTCCCTTTGGAGTTAATGAACACGCCAGCCTTAGTAAATGTGAACACTGATGGAGTTCACTGTGGAGAAACAAACGTCTCACATGTAAACATGAAGAATTATGAAGCTATTTTAGTAGAGCATGTTCCTGTATAAGCACATTTTAAACAGTGTATATGGCATAAAAACTGTATTGTGTCTATAATAAATCAATAGATGACCGTTTTTGGTAATGACAGATATTCTTTTAACCCTCAGTCGTTGTTGAGTCTTATTGAGAATTTCCATCAACTTCCGACAGCAGTTCTGGCTTGAAGCTCTGAGCTGATTTTTGAAAGTAAAAACAGAGATGTGTTCATTTAAATTTAACATAAAAATCATATTTACGTGTCTGACAAAGTAGTCAATAGGCAGAGAGGGCGAGATGCCCCTGACGAAGTCACAGAACACACTAAGACCTATTCACACTGCCACCAAGTGGACAAAAAGGAAACCTCACACTTGCTTTTTGTTGTACGTAGTAGCTTCATTTGATCTTTTTTACAATCATATTGTCAACGATCAGGCTCTGGAGACATGGAACTTCACACAAACTACTTTTATTTAATGTGCTCGAGGGCACTAAACACTCAAACTTGACTTTAGCTTCACATACATATTCACTGTTGACATTTCGATGTGACATTCAATGAACGACATAGACAGACACAAGGAGGCAGTACTTAATAGGGGACCTAATCTAGGAATACATGAGGAACAGGTGAGCACGATCACAAAACATGGGGTGACATACCGGGGGTGGAGACAATGACGTGGACACCCGGAAGTAGACGGGGGGTGGTGTGAGGCTGTGACACATATATTCACATTTACAACATTTTCTAGCTTCTAGAACTTCATTCAAAGACTCCCAATGATTAAAGTCCAACACCACTGGTCTTCTAGCCCCATCTGCATAGTCTAAGCTCAGTCCTGATTGCACACATCCCTCTGGTGGACGTCACTTTCTTCTTGTCATTAATATATGGCTCGATAGATGGTGATTTCATGCAGACACAAAACCCAGCCTGACACTTTTGTTTAGGCTGGCCTCCTGGCAATCAATCATCATTTCAGGGCAATCCTGGCACCATTCTGGGGGGATGGGGGGGAGGGGGTAAAGGCTAACGTCCGTGGGAAACCATTCTGTACTGTACTGTTTGCCAGTCTGCTCCTGTTCAGATGACTGCATATGATCTAGTTAAGGACAGAAGATGAAGATGAATGTGGCATTTTTAGCCTCTAAAGGCCACAGTTTTGCTGTTAACCATGCTTATGCATGTAGAAGATTCCCCTCCACCAGCAGTGTTTTTCACAAACTAGTATGCTTTTATCCAACTATACGATTAAGCATCCTGTTCACTGCGTACAGCTGTATGCATAAACACAACATAATCATGCAAACATTTGAAGAATTGACTCATTGTTAATTCTTGGAAGACCGAAGAAGCAGCATTGGCAATGTGTAGTAAACACGGAATTAAGAATTGCCTCCACTCCTTTATCAGCCTGGATGGTCTAATGATCTCCACGGCTGCTGAGGCTACTACAGAGGCCAAACCAAAAGCATGCAGAACCCCCTCCCTGTGGAGCTACTCAGTCCAAAAACGGGAGATATCGTACCAGATTATGGGCCTAATTGAAGTCAATGTCTGGGCCTAACTCTCCTCCCGCGTGGGAGGCTCTTTATTATACAACCGCGTGCTGGAACCACTGCTAGAGTATGTCAACTACACTCTAGTTGGGAGGGAAGCATGGCACATTGACCCCTGACCCAGCCTCAGGCACTCAGCAGCCTCCATATATTAGACACCCAGCGTGATCTGTAAATGAACAAGTGCTGTCCTTCCACCTGAGACCACTGCTACCTGCCTGAACCCCTGTTCAAGGCCATCCTCTATAAACTCCCAGCTTAGTCAGGCCTATTATGGTGCTGTAAACCACATCGCATCCGTCTTAGTCATATTCACCAGGTTTGCTAGGACAGATTTTGTTCTGATCGAGGCTCTTTTGTGCATTCGTGCACCTCGTTTTTGTCTTGCTGTTCAGTATATATTCTTCAGTTTAAAATCACAAAAAGCAACTTGACATTATTGTCATTTTTATTTGCGGCCATTCAAAGAGAACACTGAGACATCTTCTTCCAGTGATAAATGTGATGTTTTAGATGGAAAAGCAATAGAGTTGGGAGCCCTATGCCCTGAGCTTCCTGTCCCTACATACTATATGTGGGAGACTGCCTCTAATAGTCTAATATACCTCTCTTAACCAGTCCCAGTTGTCCCTGTGACTGACTCCAAATGTCACATACACTCCAATCCAAAATTACTGGTGAGGCCAATCCCTTTATTTTTGCTGTAGACTGACAACTTTGACATTAAAAGATGAATATGATACAAAAGATTAACATTTCAGCTTTTATTTCCAGGTGTTTACATCTGGATCTGATATTCAGTTCAGAAGATTTTTGTTTTTTGTCAGAACCCACCCATTTTTTTGTGAGCAAATCCTTTGCTTGCAATAACTGCATCAAGTCTGTGACCCATTGACATCACTAAACTTTTGCATTCTTCTTTTGTGATGCTTTTCCAGGCTTTTACCTCGGCCTCTTTCAGTTGTTGTTTGTTTTGGAGCGTTTACTCTCTTCAGTCTCCACTTTAGAGGGTAAAATGCAGCTCTATAGGGTTTAAGTCTAGAGATTGACTAGACCAGTCTAATACCTTCCACTTCTTCTCTGGATGAACGTTGATCTTTTGTCTCATTTTCAGCTTTTAATGTCAAACCCAGGTCACTGTCTGAACAAAATCTTGCAACTGTTGTCTTTTTTATTTCCATGATTTGAACTTTCCAGCTGCTCTTTACATTGACTTAAAATGTAATAAAAATGGAAAATAGGAATGGTCCAACATTGCTTGGAATAATTTTTTTTTTTACTAAGGATGTACGATTTATCAGTGGCTGATATATTGTTTTCAGATAAAGTGAAATTTATCATAATATATTGTATCATATATAAAAATCTTTTTGTGCCCTTTTTAAAAAATATGATCAAGGTTTTTTTTTAGTAAAGAAACTCTCAAAGAACCCTTCATATAGATAAAGGGTTCTTTCTATGGTGAAAGGGTTTTGCAGATTGATAAGGAAAGTGTTGTAGATGGTTCTGTCCAAAACCTTTTCTGAAACTGGTTCTATATAGCCCCGTAAAGGATTCAGCTGTAGTTACGATGTCAAGCTTGAAATAATAGAGGAACCCTTTCTTGTGCTATATAGAACCATTTTCAAAAGTATTCTATAAAGAACCATCTACAACACATTCCTCATCAACCTCATCAAACTATTTTGGTTCTTTGAATGTTCATGGTTCTATATAGATCCACATTCTGTTCTAAAGAGCGTAAGAGCTTACAGTGGGAATTTTTCTTCTTCTACATGCCACAATGTCCTCTGCTGTCCAGCCTGTGGCTCAGTGTTATGGCTGCAGATGGTCATAATTGTGGGCTTGCCAAATTTATGGCCATGAAAATTGTCATGTACTTTGAAATGAATCTTTACCCTTTTGCCAAGAAATGCTGTGAAAATTCAAAATGTAAGCATTTTGTACCCTAAACGCAGGTTCTGAGTATAGCATGTAGACATTATTTTACATTTTGCATTCACATAACCATGAGAGGTGAAATTTAATGACGCACCCAAGAGTTATGAAACTTCTGTCAAACTAATGTACCACGTTCCCTGCTTGAGTGAGCTGTGCATTGCCAAAACATAAAGCTACACTGTATCTAGTAGAAATCTTCACTGACACTTAATGACTCTTTCCTGGGACTATCAAATGACTGTAGACTATAGACTGACCTGTGATCCGAGTGTAAACATAGAAATATGAAATTGAGAAATATGTTTGCAGGGTTCAAAACTGCACTTTTAATTCACATTTGCTGCCATTATCTAGTTTTTTTCAACAACTGCCATGAAATATAGCACTTTTCTAATTAAATCTGTGAAAGGTCTGGTATAGATAATATTATCATTTAAATGGTGCAGCGCCACTGTAGTAGGCAAATTGCAATTCTAGCACCAACAGCTTGAAGTGCTGAGAGTCGGTGTGTGACCACCTATTGCAGCACCACGTGTGTTTAACATACTAGGGCATCTCAAACACTTTAGATTATGGTAGAAAAAGTTAATTTGTAATTTTTTTTATTTTAATTTTGATACTATTTCAATAGCAATTTGCTCAAATATTCGAATCATTTGAGATTCTGGATTTTTGATTTTCATTAGCTATATGCCATAATGATCAATAAAACAAAACAAACTTTAATTCTGTAAATTGTAAATGTACATTAGGACAGTTTACTTCGTTGAGTTAAAATATGAACAAATGAACTTTTTCTGCAATATTCGTATTTTTTGATTCACTAGCTCTTATGTGTCAAAAGATTGTTACTTGTTGCTGTTACACACAATAATCATTAGATGGTGCTGCTGACATAAAGCAGGTAGTTTGAGCCTAAAGCTCAGTGTGGAGAGGAAGTGTTTTCTTATTAATCTTCAGCACAGGTGGGTAGAGCAGCCATAAACTGAACTGAAATAACAACCACATATGAGTATTAGTAGTTAAGTCATTTTATTATTATTATTATTCCTGAAAATTATAAGCTCCCTGCTGTCTCTCGTTTTTCCTCATCTCTGATATTCGGAGGTAGAGGGGGACCTTTGTCTGCCATTGCTGGACCAGTTATGGCAAACATAAACCACACATGTGGTGACCATTCCCAAAACATTTTAATAAAATTATACTTATTGAAGATATCTCATAATTAACCAGCCAAGCGAACGTGAAATTTCCTAACAACATGGCACCATGGCGTCATTGGAATACTACCCGTAAAGTATTTGACACTAAATTCAATAGCATCAAATAACAATCTGAGGAATCTGACTTTATGAGTCTTAATGGGCCATCGCTGTACCTTCAAATCAAACTAAGTTGTGTAGTCAGACGACCGCTAGCATCTGCCAGTCTACAGAGCTACAGCTTTTTCACACTTCATTGAAAAGTCCTTGCTTGCTGTTTGCTAAATGATGGCTCAAGTCCTTACAAGTAATACAAATTGATTTTCCATTTCCTTCTACTCAATTGTTTGCTTTGTTTGTCACCTCAACTAAGTATGATTCTATTTACAGACCATGCTTGTTCTTCTCACAGGAAGCTACAGTTTCCCTTTTAATCCTTACAGAAATGCTCACTTCAGAATAATTGTGGATGTATTCAGTACTTTCACTCATTGGGTTTACAAGTAGTGTACACCAATGAGCCAAATGCTCATGCTTACTGCTTATGGCTTAGTGGTGGATACCAGAGGGCACCTTCAGAGGTTTTGGGGTCAGAACCAGTGACCTTCAGAGCCTTCAAAGGCTTCAAAGCCAGAAGTACTGATAGGACTCAGGGTTATCAGTCTGGATGCACAAATTTACTTTCTATCACTTCAAAAAGCATTGAAATATTCAGGACTTGAGCCTCCCTATCAGTTCTCTTGCTCAGAGCTTTTTTGTGTTACAAGGTAGACCAAAAGCATATTAAGCATATTTAATTTTTTGGCTCATGCGTATGATTAACAGTGTGATTTTTGTTCTAGCAGTATCATAGTTCTGCTGATGATTTTGCATGGATATTTGGCTCATTGTTTTTGATTCATATCATGTGGATTTGATAAGCTTCAGTGTAAGCAGCAGAGCGTAAGCCGCCCTCACAAGACTCCTACTCAGCTTCTTCAGTAGAAAACGGCAGCCGTCTCCTGGCAGAGGGTTTAAGGCACACATTATCAAATAATTAATTACAGAGAAAGCATCCCACTTACGCTTTCGCAAACCAATTAATCATGCCTGTGTGAAAGTAGGTTTTGTTGGCTCGTTATAAATTTGGGAGTTTGATTTTAATCAGGTTTGTTCCTCTCTTTCCCAGTATGCGGTCTGGCTGGTGCTGTGGGTCACCTGGAACGTCTTCATCATCTGCTTCTACCTGGAAGTGGGTGACCTTTCCAAGGTAATGGATGATTTCTTTCTCCCTTGTTTTGTAATCCAGGCCTGCAGGAGAGAATGCAGAGCCAAGGATGAATGTGTGCAGTAGATGAATAGTAAAAAAATAATAATTCAAGGGCAGTGTTGGATTGAGAGCAGGGAAAGAAGGGATAGTGTACATAACCATTTCCTTAATCAGTGGTACTTGTAGAACTCCTAATAAATCCAGGGCAATTTGATATGTAAAGCTGAAATATTAATTTAATGATAATATCTAGGGCTATCACACTTGATTATATTAGTAAATGAGCAATATACTGATCATCACTGAACTTTCACATGGCAGTTATCACATTTGATTAATTTGGTAATTAGTAGGGATGCAACGAAATGAAAATTTTAATGTATTTTATTATGTATGTATTTTAATAAGTTGGTTTGACGTCATTAAGTTTAATAGTATGAGTTTAATTGATTATTCTTTTATATTTTTATATAAAACAAATGTTACACAGTAATATATGAATATGTATGAAGATGCATGTATGTTACATTAAAACTTTTAAATAATAATAAAAAATATATATAACATGTTTTTATGAAATGATGAAAATGTCTAAAATGAATGATGTAAGTCACAGTCACATGGATGTTTTGTGTGTTTAATGTGAGTGTCATTGGCTACAGTCATTGAAACTTCACATTTCTTTTGGTAATTGTGAGATGGTCCACAGGAGCACAAACACGAAGCTAAGTGGCTGTGTTCTGGGTTCATCATAAAAAGTGCAGTTTAGTAAAGTTTATGATTATAGTTTGTTTTCTTCTTCCATTTCACCACCAAACTGTAACTGCTGGTGAGTTTGTGTTTCATTGATGAGGAAAAGCGCAATTCTGAATGTCAAACTATTGTCCAATGTGAAACTAAATTTACTGCAGTAAAGTTATGCTCTGCAGTCAAGAACTAGAAAAAGGTAACTGTCACTAAATACGCCAAAAGATTTGGTCTTTGCACTTATTCAGCTGAACACAAAAAGTGTTTGATTTTGCCATTTTTGGCCAATACTTTTGGTTGCCAAAGTTTTGGTGCATCTCAGTTTTTAGACATTTCACATTCTCACATGAAAAGATTTATCAAAGAAAATTAAAAAGTATTTCATGTTTCTAGAGGCTTCAAGTGTGAAATGTGGGTGTTTTTTGGCATTTAGAAAAGTGTAAATCTACAAAAAATATGACAGCTGTCACCTAAAGGTTAGAAAATGCCCTGAACTGGCAAGACACGGCTGAAGGTCTTGAGCAAGACATCTAATTCCAAACTGCTTCCTGACATCACTGCTGGGGGGGCTGCCCACTGGACTTGTGTTCTCACTGACCCCTAGCTTTTGTGTAATATCTAGTGTGTGTGTGTGTGTGTGTGTGTGTGTGTGTGTGTGTGTGTGTGTGTGTGTGTGTTCGTTCACTGCATGGACGGAGGTCAAATTTTTGTGTATGTGAAATAAAATGATAAAATTGTTGGTTCTTCCTTCTAAAAGGTATAAAAACAATCATCATGCTCTGTTTGCATTTGTAAGATTAGAGCAGTTGGAGAATTTGTTGTCATGAGTTGTCATCATGCAAACTACCACTAGTAATTGTAGAAGCTGAACATTTTTTTTGACTTTTAATTAAATCATGACAGGTCTGTAATACTGCATTATCATCATTTTACAAGACAGCTAATCATGGAGAAGGTGAATTTTCATTTGTAATCAAGTAAGTAAGGGATTACAGCCACTGAGATGTCTCATTACACAAAATGGATAAGGTTCCCACTTATATCCTGGTTGCCACACATTTAGGTCTTTTTGTGTATTTCTGTATGCCAAAAAAACTTGAAGAAGCTGTCCTATTTGTGGTAGGATATTACTTTTTGTCATGGATAAGGATAACATCAGGTATCCTATCCATTTCCACAGACAAAGAATGGTGAATCAAACTTTTTTAATGGATCTACTTCAAAGGTGCTGTTGGGATCATTTTTGGGTTACATATATATGATGGAGTAATACTTAAAGAGCTTTAGTCAGCTTGCCATTATTATCAATATCAGCACTCCTAGAACATCTTTCAGCCAATCAGGTAAATTAAAAGTGGTATAATAATGATTTGGCTTTGATTGGCTGAAACAGCATCCCCTAAGCTGAAATCAGACCTTGTCTATATGGGATGGGATGATCATAGCTGGCAGTGTGGTATCTGTCCTTGTACATTCTCTCATAAATTCTCAGCTGTTTGTGAAGCATCTAAAATGAGGACTGAAAAAGATGTTCTTGGTCTTAATGTCTGCACTGAAGGTCATTGCTAAGAGTGAAATTCCATCTCTTGATGGCAACTGTACTCAAACGCTCAATCTGGGTCTATTGTTAGCTTAGCCCTGTTCTATTGTTAGTTTACTATGCTACTATAATGCCCCTATATAGATGCAAATGCATAAGAAATGGCTTTGTCATCTCTCTTGACTGTACCCCATCTCGTCCTCTGTGATTTGAAAGGATAAATTATTCTGTAATCCCTCAGCTGCTCGTGTAAGTAGAAAAAATGAGCAAAGATATAATTAAAATGTCAAAATGTCAAATATCATATCCAATTAAATAGCAAACCAACCATGTAAGTTGATTATCAGATCCATCAAGCACTTTCTGTGTATTATAGTTTCATTTTGGAAATATGGTGGTTCTTTTAGAGCTAAATATGATTTATTTTGATTTCTGTTTAATGCTCACTCTGTCTCATCAGTATAAGTGTGAGACTTTGATCATAGTGCTTCCATTCTCTGGTCTGGTATTATAGGCCACATATCTAATCACCTGAGGTGAATCATTCAAGAGACCAGATTTTGCTTCTTTAAGTTTAGAACTGTAGCTTCAAAGCTAACATTGCTAACAAACAGAATAATTAGCATTGAAGATGGCGGATGCAGCATTTATCTAGAAGTTGTTAAAGCTCACAGAAAGTCACATTGTGTTCTAAATAACATTATCTACTCTGTGAGACTATTTAGGCACTTGAATGCTTGTTTTTTTTTAGCAATGTTAGCCTCCTAGCTTTAGTTCTAAATAAATAAGCATACATTGGACTCTAAACATGTCTTAACTGATCAACTACAACAACAAATGATAAAAATTTGATTTTTGAGTGAACCATTTCTTTATTATCATTGTAACTGCTACCAAGGTCAGTGCTACGCCTAGCATGTGAGCTAGCATTAGAGTCTTAGTGAATTTGCTGTTATGAAGGACTGAAGATGAAAAGGCTCAGAAACAAGATAGATTTTCTTTCAGTAGGTTCTTTGCTTGTTGTTCAGTCTATCAGGAAAATTGAGTAAAGGAGAATAATTGTCAGGAGTGAATGATAATGCAGGGCTGGGTTTGCAGGGTTATGCAGCAGCCCTGGACTGTATTCATAATGATGAAAAATGGGCCCATGGCAACAGCAAAAGCAGTGTAGTTTTTTCTTGGCCTCAGCCTCAGATCTGTACTGAGATTGATCACTTGATCATTAAATCACCCTGTTGTTTGCTTAGTCAATCTGGATCACCTTGCTGATATGTCAGTACTGTACAATCTTATCAACCATCTCAGACAACAGATGGAACCTTCACTTTATATCAGTTTCTGCTTTCCAGCACTGCCGTGTCAGAACTGTCTGACATGCGGATTGCCTTTTCAAGCTCAACGATCTGTCTTGTGAGAGCCTCCGAAGCTGCCTCGAGGTGCTGAGATCCCGTTTAGTGCTTTGATACTGGGGCAAGGTTATGAAGGCCTCACAAACTGTAATGGAATATTTTTTTATCATATAGTTTACATGCACATTTCAACTGTCGTAGTGCAGCTAAGGTCTAAGTCTAAGTTTAGGCCTATAATGAGAGAAGAGCAGAGGACAAAGAGAGAGAGAGGAGAGAGAAGAGGTGCACGGTATGGAAGAGAAGAGTCGGAGAGAGGAAATGAATGGAAAAAATATGTATGTGGATGCTTGGCTGGTGTATGTTTTGGGGGTGGCGTCAAGACTGTTATGAAGCATTATATTAATTAATTTATATTAATAAATATTAAGATTTTAATTGTCATTTACATATTTTGCAGATTTTCTTTAATGATGTCTATTCATTGCAATATAAAGTAAGCCATTTATAAATTTGCTGATGCTGATAAAGCTCTGGAACATGAATAGAGTAAACCCCCTGTATTCGCGGGGGTTAGGGACCAGAACCTACCACGAATAGCGCAAATCCGCGAATACTTGTAACCCCCCCTAAAAGTGCTTATAAGTGTGAGGACTTCTATGGAGAGCGGAGAGGCTGCAAACTCCACTTCCCAGCAGCCCTCACGTGAGAGGCGCACGCACTCCACCAATCATGGGAGAGTCTGAAAGTCATCTTCACCGGAGTTCTGAAATCACTCTCACCTGTTTGCTGAGGCTCTATTTAAACCTGGTCTTTTGTCTGTCCTACGCGAAGTATTACCACGTAAAATTACCACGTACATGTAAAGATGTAGAAAATAAAGTTTTCTCTCTCTCCCGCTCTCTCTCTCTCTCTCTCTCTGTCTCTGTCTCTCTCTCTCTCTTGCTCTCTCTCTCTCTCTCTCTCTCTCTCTCTTGCTCTCTCTCTCACTCTCTCTCTCACTCTCTCGCTCTCTGAGACCCACTTACTTTGTGCTGGAAGCCTGAGCTGGCATCTTAGGGGTAAAAGAAAAGCAAAACTAGTCAGGTCTACGGCTCCCGCAAAAGTGGTTGTGTGTTGTCATCAGCCAATGAGAGGTGGCCTTCTAAGGCCATCTGAAGGCCAGCCAATAGCGTTCGAGTATAGAAGCATGCACGTACCCAACTGTTGTACAGTGCATATGTTCTACAGAACAAACCACAAATTTGTGGGTTTTCCGTGAATAACACGTAGATATGTTCTAGAGAAAATTTCCCGAATAGGTGAATCCACGAATGCTGAACCGTGAATAGGCGGGGGTTCACTGTATTGGTTTATTTTATCAGTCATGCAATATATAGGTTAGATTCTAGTTCTTATTTGGAAGGCAAATTCAATTGCAAGCAGCTGGTAAATAATGATGTTAGAGGAATGTTCTTTATTTTTTCTCAACAACAGTGGCTAACCGGCTTCCCATTCCGGTTAGATATTCCTAATCTACTGATAAACCATCCATCAAGTATATTTGAGTCTTAACAGTAATGTACGTTCTCATCTTACATGTGTAGTCAGAAAGTCTTCTAGAAGTCAGTGGATGTGCTGATGTCCCTGAGGCTCATGCTGGCCCTGCTATAGGCCTGGTGGTTCGGCAGCGGTGGAGGCCCCTTTGAAGCTTTTTCTCTGGAGAGCCTGGCAGGCTGTCACTGCCGCAGCTCAGAAGAACGACAAAAACAAGAGCTTCTGCCCATACTCCTCAAGAAGCTCCTCTACGGGCCTGTACTTTTTAAGAAGGCTCGCAGCTTCTCATCCCACAAGTGATCTTGTCACTCGCTCTCCACCGAGAATAGAAAGTCACCTCAGTGCCCTCAGCGTTCCGTCTAGCTGTAGAACCGAGTGTCACTCAGGATCATCTTGGCTTGCACGTTCCCCAATCCTGCTTTCAATAATACTTCCCTACTTTAATTAGACAGTGAAGTAATAGCGTATTAGTTAGCGTGATTTATTTCCTTGTTTTGGGTGCAACTCATAATTTATTAATGGGGGTGTAATTTGTTTAACCAGGAAAGAATCCATCGAGGCCCGCAGAGGCGAATGCAATTAGATTTAGATCGTACACATAAACAAATGAAGATAAATAAATGACAAGCCCCTCAGTAGATGATGCAGCGCCTGTGTACAAGTCAAGGCACGTCCTGTCTCTCTCCTGTTGAAGGCAACATACCACCTTGTTGTGCCAAAGGCAGAAAGCAGAAAGAGTGACAGAATTGATTGACACAAATACAATTTCGCTCCTTGGGAAAAATCCAATTCCTGTTGTTTGCCTTCCAAGGTGTTTGCCATTCTAGGTCAATCTAATTTGCACTTGGAGAGGAAGGTAATATGGGCTGTCTCCTTCACAACAGGTCCATGCTTTGCTGATGCACCAAATGCAAGTTCCATGCTGGACCAGGTCTTCATGCATCTTTTGTGTTTGAATATTCAAGCAACAACTGTTGGTTCCTGGCTATGTGAACATTAAATCTCCACGGACCTGGACTGCAGCACATTTGGAACTGGATATGAGAAGTGTTCCTGATGCCCAGTGTGGAAGCAAGAGAAGAACGAAGGGGAGAGAGAGTAAATAACAGAGAGGCTTCTTCCAAGCAAATGCAGTCAGCTTGGCAGGCAGAGGACCTTCTCAGTCTATGGTAAGGCTGCACAATGCAGGCAAAATGCCAATACTGTGACTAGGCCTATGACAGTATGGATTTTGTCTTACCGCAGTGATGAAGCAGCGTATCCCCACGGACTGGCGGACATCTTTCCTGGGCAGGGATGTCCTCTTTTGCTGAACATCATTGCAATTGCAGTGACGTTAATGAACTCAACATGGCATCAAATTGCCACATTGTTGTGGTTATGCAGTTGCGTATTCTTGGGTTTCAGTGATGAGATTTTTTTTGTGACTGTTATTTTTGTGGCCAAATGTCTGGCTTCACACTAGTGCTTCTTTAATTATGACAAAAAAATATGATCACAAATACTTTGGTCAGCATTGAGTACTTACTTGATTACTCATTGACCATGGAAACATACATTTATTGAACTTTTAGAAAAAGAGTTTTCAGCTGATACACAAATAAAGAAATCACACACACATCAAAAGTGCAATGTATCACTTATGTAACTAAAAGCCCTGCACCTCTTATCATCTGTGGTGGGTAAAGGATGGTGTTTTCTTTTTATAATGTGGGGAAAAATCTCTTTCATCATAAGCAGGGTAAGTCAACATAGTTGATGACTTTAATCTACAGTTTTTTCAGCAGATGTTCTACTAGTACCATATACTGTGTGCAGCTTTCTAACCACAATAGTAGCTGGCACTTAAGTCTTCACCATGACTTAACAGCTGATAATGATTAAATTATTCTCTGAATAAATTAAATCATCAACATGTAAGAAATGCATTCTTACAGTGTGAACTGTGGCATCCATATGAATAAATATAATGTAACCAGAGAATCTCACTAGCCACTGCTTTATAAGAGCATATTTTGACCAAGGACTGTTTTCTATTGTATACAGTCTCCATGTTTGAAACCTGGATCATCTGTGTACTCAGAAAACAGACAGTTCTGTTTTATAAAGGCCATTGATTATTGGTCAGTTATAGCAATGATGAGTGTCCATTGACCTGGCTGAAGATGTTATGTCTAAGGTTTGTAATGGCATTTGAGATAAAACCTACCATGTGAAATGTTTGAACACTATTTCTGCTTTGGACCAAAACTGGCCAAACTCTAGCTAGCCAACTGTATCCTCACTGGAGTTACGGTTTAATTTGGGTTAAATTGAGGCTGAACACACTAGTCCTCGTCATTCCATAGCAATATCCGGGCCTATAAAAGTAGTAAGAGTGGGCAAGGATTGGATCATCATTCATGCTTTCAGGGTAGCTTCAAGAAAACAAGACTTTTTTGGCAGATTGGACATCTGAAGATAATGTAGCACCTCAGGCTCCAACACCTCTGTGGTTATCACTGCCTGGTCAGGGGTACAGGTCAGCGTGTATGCTTATGACTTCTGTGGTTGATTAGATCTCTTTGGATTAGATACCATACCACACCAACCTGTACTCCACCCAGTGGAAGAACAGCAAAAATCTCATTTTTGCATCAATATGAAATAAAAGACATGGTGCTGTTGATGTAGTTATTTATCCATTTAAGGTCAGCTCTTAGCTGGGATTAAGAATGAGTTGACACTTCATTTATGACATTCTGTGCAACTTTTGTGTTCAGACAATTGCACTAAATCTCCTATGTGAGTGTAAATAGGATGATGGATTAGATTTTGTTGAGTTGATTTTCTCTGCAGGGTCGCTCTGTTTCCGTAATTGCTGCAAATACAAGGTGCCCCATTATTCCTCTCTTTCAACAGACTTTAACCTAATGGGGCCATACGTCCTTATTTTCAGGCCGTTATGACACAGATGCTGTAACAACACTTTGCACTGCAGGGAAAATCCTTAGAGTACCCAGGAGTATGACATTGGACCGATACTGCCATTTTTCCACTGTTCCACCATGCAGGCACCTAATCTTACCATTTGAGCAAACTTGTCAGTGTTTAACTCTGTTGTCTAGTGGCTTATTAATATCCTGTCACAACCCAACAAGCAACAAATGGTAATAATACAGTAGATCTCTGTAGGAGTGGTTTGGGGGTTGATTCAAGGTGAATTCCCGCTTCTTCCATCATGTAAAAAAAAAAAAAATAGAAGCAATCCCTTTCTAAAACTGGCATCACCTGTTTGCAAAGATATGTTTGTGATATTTGAATTTGAAAGAGTACTTCAAGCCAAATCACGATCAGGAAAAGTCTTAACCTCTGATGTAATAAGGGGCTGCCTGAGCACTTGTCTCCTCATTTGGTTCAGTTCATGGTGCTGCCATAGTTCAGATTCAGATGTGGTGATGGGAACCATACAGCAGGATCTATTATATTTCTTTAGAAGAAGAAAAAACTGCTGGTTTGATAGCAGTAATGCCTGAAATAAGTTAATATAATGAAACACAATACTGTAGTTTATAATCACAGCAAAATTACAGTGTTTATATTCATGTCCCACTCGGCTTTTAGCAGCCTGACTCATGGTTGATGATTGATGTTTTGGGACAAATAAAGTGAATGAAATGTGAAGAATAAGACTATAGGCTGTGTAAATTCTTGTGTTTTTTAACCTGCTGACAACCTCAACCACATTCCCTCCTGGGAAACAGAGGGTTAACGAGTAGTACAAGAACTGTATTTGTACTGGCTCAAAACAAAGACTTTGAAGCATATTGATGTATCAGAGTTGTGAAGGAGTGACGGCACTTTGACAACGTTACTGGGTCTGTGCTGATGTCTGGGCTCCACTCTCAGGTCCAATGAAAGCATCTGAAGTCCTTTCAGACTTGAGTAAACACAAAGAACATCACTGAACGCCCACATCTCTCTCTCTCTCTTTCTCTCTCTCTCTCTCTGCAGTTGTGATACTAAGACTACAGTGGCCTTTCCACAGAGAGTCTTCAGAAGATAAGATTCATTCATTCATCTTCAGCTGCATTCATCCTTAAAACTTTTTAAACATGTTTCTTTGTTCTCGTGACTCGCCATTTCTCATAATGATATTTCGTCTGTTGCCGCGCAAAGTGATATTACTGTTGAAGCTTGCGACTCAATCTATAAAACTCAGCTCTGCTGGTTTTATCTGTGCCCTTTACTTTGAAGGCGGCTTAAAATGCATCTTGCCCAGGCTCTGTCAGCATACTCCCGACTCCTCATATACAGTAAAATGGAGGAATTCTGATAAACTGTCAAGGGGCTAAAAGTGATAAGGTGATTTATAGTCAATTTCACTGGGAAGTGGTGGGGGTGAAAAAAGGCTGAGCCTGTCAGCTCTAGGCTTCTCTGAACAAATGAGTTACAGTCCGTGTGCAGGCTCAATAAGGCCATCATTTCCCATCAGCACCCATCACCACCACTGGGCCATAGAGGGAGGAGAGAGGCCTGGGGTTTGTAGTCGTATACAAGATGAGACTTGGCCAGTAATATCTCTATCTGCTGATCTAGTCTGTGGCTTGTGATGAGTTTTAATGATACATTATTGCATAAAACCCAATGTTAAGCAATCATTCTTCAAATATCTCATTCTGATAAACTATACTAATTTCAGTATTAATCACTAGGTTTTCCATTATATGCTAATTAGTGGTGTGCTAGAAAAATCCTGTAAATTAATAATATAAAATGATAATAATTATGCAATAATTACTGTGCATAATAGTTATCATAATAGACAACAGCTAAATCATCAATAATAATGTAATAATCTCATTTTAAATATTTGGGAAGCCATGAGTTGTGTGTTATTGTACTACAGAAATGGCTGAGCCTGTACATTGTCAGGTAAGGTTGACTGACCTGCTCTAAAGAAGGGTGTTAAATATGTATTATTATGTTTGCAGCAAAGCATGGCCTGTGGGTGGGATTGGGCCAAAATATCTACATTGTGGGCAGAAGAGGGACAAGTGTTGACGATTTTTGGCGGGAGCAGGACAAATTCATATGAGAGCGTGAATGAAAAATCAACCCCATACAGACCTTTAATGCTGCTCTTGAAGATGTCCATAATGATACTGTGATGAATCCTCACCGCTACACAGTAAATCTCCCAGTGTTAAATCAACACTAATAGAGTTAAATTAACACTGAGGGTGTCAAAATGTAACACTCTCAGTGTCAATTTAACTCTAATAGTGTTGATTTAACCCTTGAAGATTTACTGTGTACAGGCAGTCACTTCAGACAGCAGCAGCGCTGCAGAAGACTGGTCTTTGACTAATCCATCTTTAAACCTGATTCTACATCTACCTGCTCTGACTCTGTTGTCTAATATGACAGATGTAGCATTCACCTGTGTACATTTTCTTATACTCATGTTGTGTGCTAAACCATGTTGACTCGGGGGGCTCCGAGTGGCTCAGCAGACTATGGCACTGTGATCAGAGGATAGCAAGTTCAAATCCCGGTCTTGTTGCTTGCCATCAATAGCTGAAGCCCTGAGAGAGTAATATTGGTCGTGCTCTGTCCATGTGGGTAGATGGCGCTCTCTCCCCATCACTACATGGTATGTAATGTCTGCTGACTCAGGTGTTGGCAGTAGTTCCAAAAGAGGTGGTGGCTGTCTTCACCCTCTTAGAGTCAGGAACATTACAAATTATTTGGGGAGTCCTAGCAAATGAGTGGGTTGATTGGCCTTTCCAGCAAATTGTTTACAAAACAAAAAACATGTCTAAGACCTTCCTTAAGCTCTGGTTGAGGTTTGAGAAAAGTCCACCACCTGTTTACTGTCCTCCTGAGCAAAACACCATCACACATCAGCTACTAACACATCTGTTTTACCAGTTTTACTAAAATCAGTCGTCTCAGTACTAAATACAGGGTTGCCAGATCCCCCAAATCTCCTACCGATTTTGTAACAAAGTCACACTACACAAACGGAAACGATCCCAAAATTTAAAGTGACACATACATTTCAAATCTGAAGTTTTACCGGCAACTGTATTTTTGCAAACCTGGCAACCCGGCACAAATGTGATGGTTTTTGTTGTTGGTGATGAAGGTGACGTGTATACATGTATCAATGTGTGCATGCGAGCTGTTTCAGGGACAGATTAGTTTACATTACACACATATACATTTGTGAATGTGAACCGTCAAGATAGTTAAGTCTGATCTGAGCAAAAAATCTGATTTGAGCAAAGTGGCTGTAATGTGAACGTAGCCTTAAACATTGTTTTCTGGTTTTTCATTATTCATTGTGGTTTAAAGACTGTTTTTCAAATCTATACAGGTGGAGGTGCTTTGAAGGCAAAATTGTTTACAAAGAAAAACAGATTTAATCATTAGTTTCTATCATTAACATTATGTATACACACTTACAAGACACGGTAATTAAAATATCTATATTTATTTTTGTTAGCATGCAGATGTCTGGTTCCTATCACCACCATTGTAAAGAAAACAGATTATGTCAAAATCTTATTGACGATTATTGAATTATGCAGAAGCGTAATACATAACTGGAGCACCAGCCAAAGACTGTGATACAGCTTCTCATGAAGGATAATTGTATGTAAAAAAAAAATCCTATCACTCTGATGAATCTTCTCACTGTGGTGTAATTAGTATCTATTTCAGGCTCACTGCCTTGAGCCTTACAGCGTTTTAGGGGAAAATCTATATATCTGATTTTCTATTATTTAAATTGATCTGACCCTGTGTTGAATAAGTCACTAAGACTACCTGATGCCTGCTTTTATTGAACTATCCTCAGCCCCAGGAGACCTGTTGCAGACAGCGAATAAGAATACAAACTTAAATGAATGTCAGATCGCACAGTCCAGATGCTTCGATTTGTACAAAATATAAAATAGTTCCTCTGGTAATACAAATCGAGTCTCCTTTCTCCATTCGCTCAATTTATTGAGCCTTCACTGTGTTATTGCATAATGTATTGGTGTCATTACCTCCACTGCAGGGTTCTTAAAGGGGCCTTAGTGAGGCCTGGAAGACACAGTGAAGGGTTTTTGTCTTTTGGATAGTTCCTCTGGGTTCTTTGTAGTGTGAAGAACCACAGAAGCATTGCAGCGTCAGTGCAGGAGAGCTTCAGCATTGAACGAGTGCTGAAAGCTGAATTTTGAGCTGGAGTTGACGCAAATAACATCAGATCAGTAAACATGTGGCACAAGAGCCTGTGTTATGATTAGATTTAACCGAGCTCTTGCTGGGTAGAACCATTAATTGACAGAAGGGTTCTGTTTGGCTGCAGGGGTACGGAACATAACAGCACGCTATTGTTATTATGATAAATGAAGTCATAATATGGTGTTCCAAAGTTTGCCGGGTAACAACAGTTCCTCTAGAACTCTAAACCACTGCATGTATCATGATGACAGATTTAGATCAATTGGATAGAGGCTTGAAACGATTATTTATAAACATGTTTTACCATTTGTTGTTTTCTTCTTCTCTCTTAGCGTTTCTGAGACTTTTTACATCTTAGGTTTTGTCTGATCCAAGAAGTTCACACAAGAGCTATCAAGATACTTTAGTGTTGTGTGAAAGGCTTCAGGTATCACCTTCTTTCTTCAGTGTTGTCATATTGCTCACTCATACTCTGTGTCAAAATGTGTGTGTGTGTGTGTAGGTCTTCTTCACGCCTGCTCATATCTCCACATACAAATTGCTGACTACAAGAACCACCTGTTCTCTTACCACATATGTCTATTCTCTTATATAAATATATATAACCACTCAAAAGTTTGAGTTCATTTAACATTGGAGGTTTGATTTGTTTATAAAAAAATCCACAAACTGGGCCTCGAGTGGCTCAGCAGGCTAAGGCGCTAACACTATGACCAGAGGATCGCGAGTTTGAATCCTGGTCATGCTGTTTGCCATCAACAGCCGGGACCCACAAAGAGCAAAATTGGCAGTGATCTCTCGGGGCGGGTAGATGGTGCTCTCACTCTCCCTGTCACTCACACACTAAAATGTCCGCTGGCTCAGGCATCTACTGATTGGTCCATTCAAAACTGGAGACCCTGCACTTTCCTCCGAGCGCGATGGCTCCCCAGTGACAGTGTATCAGCGGTGGCTGTATTACACACAACGGAGGAGGCATGCACATGTCTTCACCCTCCTAGAGTCAAGAACAGTGCAAAGTGATAGGGAGAGCCACTAATGGGTTGGGTTAATTGGCGATTACCACATTGGGAAAGGGTGAAAATTGCCAAAAAATAAAAATCCACAAATGCTGCTGCTCTAAGTTTTATATGGTAGACAACCTCAATAAACTATTTTAATCAATAGAATAGACGATATTAGTGTCTTTGCTTGGAACATACCACATGATGCTTATAATATGTGAGAAAAGGGAGGTAAACTCAATAACTTGGGCTGCAGTTCTGAGCGTCTTGGCTTTTGGAACCTGAAGAACTTTGTGAATTCTGGTTCAGAGGGCAGACAGACAGGAACTTTCCATCTCCATCATATTGTATTTTGTTCCCAAATATATTGAATTCAGTAAATAGAAGTTAAGGCTACGATCACATTACCAGACTGAAGTTGCTCAAATCTGAATTTTTGCCTTAATGGGATTCTTTTCAAATCAGATTTGAATCACTTTCATATGGGGTCCTAGATTGTATTCATACCTAAGTTGTGGGCATGTGACGTTCCTTTTATCTGTTTTAATACAATGTCGTCAAATATAGGGTTGCCAGTTTCCCAAAAATCCTCATACCCATTGACTTACAGAGAGCGACACTACACAAACTGAAACTAGTCCAAAATAGAAAGCTTGTAATCACAGATGTTAGTTTGTGATTCATTTCTTTACTATTTAGTGCCCTGCATCCTGCCACCCCTGAAATTTGACCTCAACTGCATTTTCACAAACCTGACAACCCTGTACATATATTTTTTGTGGTTGGTGATGGAGGCAACATGCATAAAAGTATCAATATGTGCATGTGTGAGACAGATTTGTTCCCATTACAGACAGATACTGGTCACTTGAGTTTACGAATGTGAACCATCAAGATCCAATCTGAGCAAACAAACTGAATTGAGTAATGAGGCTTGTAATGTAAATGTAGCCTAAGTGTATTCAAATGAGCAGAAGATGTGTTGGAAGACCCTCTGTCAGACTCTGTTGGCTCTGTTCTGATGAATATGACTCTGTGGGTTCTGGGTGTCATTAGAGATGGCAATGTGAGTTCCTGTTCCAGAGCAGCATTAAGATTAGAGTGACACTAATGCGCTGCCTAGACACCCAGTGAGCTTGTAGGGGTCTTACCTCTGTCTGAGTGAGCGAGCAGTCCATTCTCCACGCTGACACTATTTCTTACAGTACAGAGTAATGTGGGGTCATTCATGTGACATGACGTTCATCCCAATTAGCTTCATTCATCGGAATGGTCTGAAGCACCAAGTTCACGTTGTTTAGAAAAGAATGTCGAGTTTGTTATTTTGTCAACTTGCTGCTTTGACGCGAGTCTTCCTGGAGAGTCTGTTCATTACAGATTCCTTTCAACAGCCTGGAAGGGACTACTATCAATCACGCCACACCGGGGGGCCTCCATTTTGGTCCCACTGCCTTGCTTTGTGCGGGAACATGTCATCCTCAAAGTCACTCTGTGAAAAAAAAAATCTCCAAAACAAACAAGCAAACAGACTGACACCCCCCCACACACACGTACAGGGATGTTCTCCAAAACCCACAGATCTGCAGGCATATTATCTAGAGAATACATTCCCAGTGTTTAATCATTCAAAACCTGGAATCAGACTTTAGAACAGCTGCCGTTTTAGTACAGTGTACCAGCTCATGCTATAACACTCCACAGTCTGAGTAAAATTTAAGCTGAGGGCCAGTAATTTTAGGCTAGCGTATGCTAAGTAGCGACTGCCCGCTTGAGTGAAGACTGTGATCATTCAGACAGGCTAGAGCGAAATCTGACAGCAGGGTGACTCATCAGAAACTGGTGATTTGTCCTGTGATTGGCAGGGCTTGACCAGCCGGTCATCCAGAGAGAAACTTGTCATTTCCAACAAGGCCTACTCAGCTCCCAGCACTGTGCAGTTAACCCATTGGGAGTATTGGGCTATTTGCCCTATTTTTGAACACTTTGGATGTCGCCTTTGTCTACTATAAGAAGCGTTTTCTGTGCTATATGACCTGAAAATGATTTTACACTTTGACATGTTGTACCAATAAAGTAATATTGTGTAGTCAATTAAATAAAAAAAAAAATGAAAATGTGATGGTAAAAACAGATTAAAGGAAGCTGCATAAGATTGGTCGCAGTGTTGGCAGGTCCTGCTGCATTGCATGACTTCCTTGCAGGCATCTCGCCCCTCTTATTACTTTTACAGATGTTGTACATCAAGTTTCAAGACAAACTTTGGCAGCAATGCTTAACATTACTTTATTCTGTGATGTCTTGAACCAAATACATGACTTGATTATGCCAATGTGATCAACTCCAGTCCAAGGCAGTGGGGGTCTTTTTTGAAGGTCTAGTATATGGGTGGTCAGGAACATGGAGGATATTGTTGGGAGAAAACGCAGAAGCCACGTTACATAGGGGTGCAGGAAAAAATCGATTCAAGCTTGAATCGCGTTTCTAACACTGAACGATTCAGAATCGATTCTCATTTTCAAAAAAATCGATTTTTTTTGCGGGTGTGGGCGTGCCTTCGCAGCCACCGTAGTGCTAGGCAAAACAAGGAAGCAGCGTGTGCCGTGTTACGGTGTTTGTTGTTGCGCCGCTAAAGAAATGGATGATGAAGAAAAAGAATTTCAGTTGCCTCCGCGTCTTTGAAAGCAACCATTTGGAAACACTTTGGATTTTACCGTCTAACCCGGCCCGGGTAAGAAAGGGCTGGACGTGACTCATGTGATTTGCTGAGATTGCAACAGTAAAGTAAATCTGCCTGGCAAGACATTCACTGAGGTCAGAGTTGCACCCAAATCAGCCAACACCAGGGCTGAGGAGGAGCTGAACAGGTATCTGACTGTACCTGCACTCTCAGAAGACCCCCTTCACTGGTGGAAGTCCAATGAGAGAGATTTCCCTCTACTAGCCAGATTAGCTAAACGCCATCTATGTATCCCTGGTACGGTACGAGTGTGGCAGCAGAGTTTTCTCCACTGCTGGAGATGTAGTGACAGCTCAGAGGAGCTGTCTGTCTTCAGAACATGTAGATCAGCTTATTTTCCTGTAGAAGAACCTACAGATTTGATTACTGCCGATTTAGTTGTCAATCATTTTTTGTGATTTGCTGTTAAGAAAAAAAGAGAACAGTATTTGTATAATTTCATTTAGCATGCTCTCAGAAATCTAACGGCAGTGCCTGTTTCCTTATAGAGGCTGCTATAAACCTTGTGTTTTGTAGTTTTTACACAAAGAGGGGTTACCATATTTTTTGGTTTTATATCATCTGTGAAGTGGAAGTTTTTCTGCGTGCAAGCGTAAATAAATCAGACATGTTGTCTTGGATTTACCTTTGTGTGTTTACATTATTGCAATAGGTTGATAAAACCTTTACAATTATAAAATCTTTATAAATGTACTTTGCTTTCATGCCAGCAGACTAGAGTAGATCCTGAGAATTGTTTTGAATCGAGAATCGTTTTTGAATCGGAAAGTAATTGATTTTAATCGAATCGGGAAAAAATCGAATCGTGACCTCAAGAATCGATTCTGAATCGAATCGTGGGATTTCCAAAGATTCGCAGCCCTAACATTACATTGTTGTATTGAATTGGTGCAGTTCATTCAAGCAGCTGTGTAAACTTGTACATGCATAGAATTGATACATTGGGGCACAATTATCACTGTTTTATTTAATTATTAGGCTTTTATTATATTTTATATCATAATGCAAATTGTGGCTGATTTACTGTCTCTGGGAGTGTCAGAAATATGTCTTTGAGAGAGAGGGAGAGTGATTTTAGAGTGAGTTAAGTGAGTATAATAGATTTATTGCTTACTTTAGGTTTGTCCACCCTTTGGCTCACATTTTGAATGACCACCCTTGAAGCATATCAGGCTGTCATGTCCTGATACTTAAAATATGATTATAACAGCCAATTAAGCCACGTTTTAGTGCAGGCATATTTATAGACTACTTCACTCTGGGAACGAGGTCCAGGGCAAACAGCCTGGCAAATTGGTGAAAGCCAGGGCTGGAGTGGAGGCAGGAGGTAGGCACCCCCCTTCTTTTTGCCCATTCGCTCTTGAGCTGCATTCACCTCACTCTGGACCTACATTCTGGATGCTAATCCAACCCCTGTGCAGTATTTACCTGTTTGATGGGGAACCCACCCACTTCTCCAGACTGACGGTCACCTGTTTGCCAGGTAACCCAACACCCTCCTTGTACCGACGTTCCCCAAGAAACCCAACCACCTCTTCTGAATATTTGCCTGTTTACTCCCAAATGATGATCCCTAATAGTGACGACGAGGTTTTGAAGGTTTTATTGTTCAGCCACTTAAGGCAGTATCAGGAGATGCTCAGTGTTCTATGCTTCACATTGTGATTTGGAGATAAACAGCTTCATATGGATAACCCTCTCTTTTGTTCTCCATTAATCTCCATTCTTTGGTGTGATAAAATCCTGCCTAGTTCTGCTGCTGCATTCTCCAGCCCACACTTTTGGAGGTCACGTTGCTGTGCCTGAAACCTCTGTGCGAACGTCATAATGGGATTTAAAACCAATGTAGTACTTAAGTGCTGGATATGGAAGTGCAAAAAAAACTGAGACAAGTGATTCATCTCAGGATCATTGCATTCAGGTGTTTAATCTTAGAAGAGAGTAGGCACTGTTTAACCCTCATAACACAATCACCGAAGACTATTTTACTCTCAGCCTGAGATTAGATGCTATTACTCTTGGGTAATATAGCAGAATGTTCTTCTTCCATACTGCTGTACTGCTTCTTTACTTTGCAGAATAATAAGCTCCTAAAAAACTCTCTGGTTGTTTGGGAGATAATGTAGTGGAATTGTATTGCTCAAGTGTTGCTCTTTGATGGCTCAGGAGACTTAAACGAGATGCTGTTATAATATTGTCAGGAAAATAGCCAAAAGGAGACGGGAGATAATCCCAGGTACACACTAGAGTAGTCATTCACTGCATCTCGCAAAGCCTTACATAACACACATATACATATATATCTTGGTGTTATTTAAGGCTTTGAAAGACAGATATAGTTGTGCGACTGACATGGTTATATAGATATAGATAGATATCGATCATCTTGGGCAAAGGAAGCGATTTGATTGTTGTCCAAAAGGGCATGATAATAGGGTACCAGGTGATGGGTGGTAGCATCTCAGTAACTGCTAACTTTGCTGGATGTTGTAGAGCTGCTGTAGTGAAGGTACTGAGAATGGACTTCTTGTACATTGAGTGCCTCCCAATGGCAAAACAAGGGTGCCCCATGGGCGATTAATGCCATGGGGGAACAACGACTCCATCACGTAGTACTGAGCAATCACACCAAAGTGGACCAGTTAACATCTAAAATGAACACAAAGCAAAAAGAAGTGTCAGAGATCACCACTGACTGAACACTTTCCAGTCATCCAGTTATTTCCAGTGGACAGAATATTCTGACATGACTCTCTCTCTCTCTCTCTCTCTCTCTCTCTCTCTCTCTCTCTCTCTCCAATGGCAAGAGAACAGATGGTTCTTCTAGTCAGCATTTTGTATGTGGAGAAATGAGCAGGCATCAAGATCTCCGAAACATTGACAAGGGCCAAAATAGTTACAGTGAGACAAATTCTGTGCATCTCTGAAACAACAAGGCTTGTGTGGTGCTCTCTGTCTCATGTGGTCAGTACCTCACATCTCAGTCTGAGCATCTGTGGAATGTGCAAGATTCTAAAAGATGTGCAAGTCTAATTTGCTCCAACTCACAATTAACAGGACTTATCTTTAAGATCTGCTGGAGCTCTACCACCCTGCAGAGTTTAGCGCCAACCTTGATTCAGATGACCTTGAAAGGCTTTCAGCATTGTCTGGATATCAGTCTGATGTGTTGGATCTGAAGTCTCCATTGTGGTTGATCTCCAAGACCAGGATTGGGCAACATTGCTAGATGATGCTAGCATCTTGTTGTCAGATAGCACAGGTCACACCTGACAGGTCAGAACTGCTTTGCTGGAGCTTATTAAGAAATATTAGCTTATTAACATTTACAGAACCAGAATACTGAACCTGTGCAAAGCTAAAGGTTTACTGTCATCAGTTGGATGAGTTGAAATGGGTCTATTTACTTCTGTATCTCACTTTCTGAACAGGTCAGTGTGTCCACTTTTCCTCATGGAAATAAGTGCTTAATTAACGTTTGGTTGGTCAGGCAGGTGTTGCGTGTCCTGCACTGGTCTAACCTCTGTTAAGCAACTGCTTTTCATCCACATGCTGAAATGTTTAAAATCGCATTTAAAACACGCAGCACTTTGAACTCTAAAAAGGGAATTTAACTTGAAGTGCTTGTTGAGTATCACTTTAGCGTAAGTATTCTAAACTCGGCTTTTGAAACGGTTCTTGACCCCCCCTGCTCACGACCACAGGAACAGGAAAGTAGTTCAGGATTTAAAAAGATACAGATGCACAAATCTCCAGCAAGCACCACTAACAGCACCTGGGCATTTACATTTGAGTTGTTGTAAAGGGCCCATATTCTATTTGTTCTAGTACTTTTCACACTTGTGTTTATATAATAAAAACAGCCATCATTCATGTTTGCGTGAGCATCTCCCATCTTCATATTTATCATTCATATAAATCATGCTGGTTTTACTACTGTACCTTTAAAATTAATGCATGTAAATGACTGTATTATCATTCTGAACTGATATATTATGAACCTTAAACACTTCCCCCTTACATACAAGTTTCCAAAATCCTAGACTGTTGACTCATCTTTCACTTCTCGCTAATCGCTCGTCTGCCATTAGTTTTAATTTCCACTTGAGGTTGAGGCAAATACCCTCTTAATACCATGTATTCAATTCAGCTTTTCTCTTCACTCACCTCCTCTCTCAGACACTTCTCTTCTGTACTGTGTACCTCTTCTATCTCTTGTCTCTGTTTTCCATCAGGTGTCCTCTCATTTTGGGAGAGCCTGTTTAATTTTCCATGTGTTTTTGGACAAATAAGTAACAAAAAAACCTATTAAAAACCTATTAAAAACCTATTAAAATTTCCTAGTGTAAATACAACTTCCTGTGGACACGGTATTAAAAAGAGAAAAATAAATAAATATACAAATGGGTATAACACCTGCCAGTCAGAGCAGAACTTGGCCATCATTACAGATTTTTCATCCCAATTGAAATCATGGAAATGCCACACCAACCTTAATCTGTAACATCAGTGCTTCCCTTCACTAAACTTCTCTCTCTCACACTTCTCTTGCATATCTTGCAGATCATCAACAATTATCTTCCTCTTATCTCTACTCTGTTTTTTTCTGCTGTCTAGTTTTATTTTTCTGTTATCAGCCTACTGCCCAGCTGTAAACAGCCAATCACAGAAGAGCTCATCAGACTATTCATGAGCTCACTATAAAAAGGAAAATGATTTGTTTCAGAAAGAGACAAAATTCCTTCTATGTAGACACCAGAGAACAAATGTAGTCTACGATCAATTTTATGCACGTTTTGGTAATTTACCACTAACCATTAATATCTCTCTCTCTCTCTCTCTCTCTCTCTCTCTCTCTCTCTCTCTCTCTCTCTCTCTCTCTCTCTCTCTCTCTCTCTCTCTCTCTCTCTCTCTCTCTCAGTCCCCCCCCCTCCGCTCTTCTACACTCATAAAATGGTTAGTTCACTGGCTGTTCTAGTGAAACACCATGGCTTGCTCTAAAGGTCAAGCTTTATTGCTAATTGCTTGGAGGAAAATGGCTGTTTTTTCAGACACCATCAAATATTAAAATGACCTTAATTAAAGTGAAAATTCCTTTCCATTCTCACTTGCATTCCCCAGTTGAGCCATTTTAAATACAGTGCAGTAAATATGGATGGAGATTTTCATTTGTTTGCAGCGACAAGACAAGCGGTCTTGCTGGTGCAATCTGGAGCTATACATGCATGTCCATTAGACTGTTTTGATGATGCTCTTTCTGCTGGAAGACGTTCATGTTTATAGAGAAATATGGAAGGAATATGGAATATTTTTATAAATAACAGTGGCACTACAGAGGGGCAGTTTTAAACAATAGAGCCTGTTGTTCAGCTGTAATTACACTAATAATGACCCTTGATTAAAAAAAAAACCTTAAACAAATAAAGCCTCAGAGAGTGTCCTCCACCATTTGTGAAAACGCCTGCTTGGGATTGCTCAGAGAAAGAAAGCAGGCGGCCAAACGGCAGAAAATAAATTAAACCTTCAACAGCTGTTCACATTTCTGCCATAAATCTGTTGCACAGTCTCTGCCACTCAGTTCCAGCTACTGAGTACATGAGACAGACAGAGAGAGAGAGACAGAGAGGGAGAGAATGTAAGACCATTTTACAGCAATTTTAAATGTGCACTCGCTCCTTATCTGAATTTTAACTGACCTGGACATTGGAAATGTTGGTCATCTGCAGTGCTGTTTGAACTATAGTGAATTTTTGGAGGATGATTGCTGTATAAAATGACTTTTTTAGTCTTTGAAAGGACATCTAGGATCATGAGATTTTGGCGTAAATGTGGGGGTGGAGCATAGACTTTATATGGTGGGAATTAACTGAAAGTGTAATTTCTCAACCAATCCAGTGCTTTGTGAAGGCAGAGCTCAAGAGTATAAGGCTCTGTTGTGCCTGTCAATGTTAGAGGGACAATAAGTCCATGGATATAACATAACTTAGCAAGGATGGACTGGCAGTAGTGCATCCAGTGGCCATTGACTGGTAACTCGCCCTGTACCACCAGAGTGACAGTCGCTGCCCATAAAATTGACTGGGGCCAGGGATCCTGCCCCCAGAATGATGAACATTGGCCTAAACAAGGTAGTCTTGTTCTGGGCTGAATGTTGTACCCAGCTCACTCCTGTAAGATGGCACAGATGAAAATTTTCCCCCAAAATACATCAATTTAACATGTAGATGTGACACCTAATAGTTTATACTGTATTTGAAAACCAGATTACGGCTCTAAAGGATCATTGATTCATTTGTTATAGCATGACTAGATCAGACATGTGCTGTACGTTTTTATATTATTCATTAAATTAGACGTATTACTTCCATTCTCTTTTTAAGTTTTGTTATGGCTGGAAAGGACTGTTGTGGACAGCGGAGCGGAAATATGGTGTGAAGAAGCTATTCAAATGCAATTGGCCACGAATGATAAAAACTCTCTATTGTGGCAGTATATAAACAGTCAGCTACATCTGAAAGGCCCTCAAACAGTGGATCGGTGTGTTAAAGTTAAGTTAAAGTTAAAAAACATGGAAGTCTAGATTTGTACTTTTATATAAGCTATTTATGAGTTGGAGTTTATACTGCTATCTTGCAGATGATGGTCTTCTTTGATATATTGCTAAGTTAAATGAATTAAATTATAAAGAATATGATGCCCATTTCCATTCATCCATATTCTGGTGGGCACCTGATACAGTTTCTCTGAATTAAACCCACTCTGGAAGGCTCAGTAGTGAAGTCTGGTGTCCCACTCCAACCCCACTCTCAGATTTAACTATTCTCTCAATCATAGATTCCCATCAATTTTCCCACTGACTAAGAACATACTCAGCCCAACTGGCACAGTTAAAGCATACTCAGTTCCACGAGTGTCATGTGGACTGCACCGACACAACTCTACAGAATGTAACATTAAAAGTTTAGCTCCAAACTCATCTTTCCTAGATGAAGTTTTAGACCTTTGTTGAGGCTGGTAATGTTATTGTAAATGCTCTCTCACTCAGTATGTGGTATCTTTGTAAACAATGAAAAATGAGGCAGTTATGATTATAATTGTCAATTATCAGCACAATTTTCCTGTTCATCAGCGAATAGAATATCAGCTACCAAAATATTGTTTATCTCTTACATTCCTTTTGTGAAGAAGTGCCACAGTGATGTATATTTCATGAATGCAAGCCTTTAACAAAAGGATTTTTTGCCAAATAGCAAAAAGCAGCTCTCCCATTTAGTTCTTATGTAAGCTTATGTGTCTGCTGGTATTTCTCTGCTATTTAATCAGAAATCTAAAAAGTAGGTCATCCAGCAGCAGACAGTGGAAGGCGTATGCCTGTCTTGTATCTGACTTCAGTGTTTAAAGGGTAGCGAGTAGTTTTGGTGTTCTAGGATTCAAAACATAATCGTAATTCCAACTGTCATGGGTTCTGCAGGAATATCAAGATCAACAGCTTCCTCTTTGGAGCAAAGTGGTTTCTAGTGTGGATAAAACAGACTTGATTAGCAGCACTGACTGCCCTGAACTGTCCTAGTTTTTGACTCAAGCCTACATGATTCATCAGAAGGGATGCAAAACTTATTTTTGAAACTTGTCACCAGCCCCAGAAGCTTGCTGGTGCATTGAGTCTTCCTGGGAAACCAAAGTTAAATCTAAAAGACTTCCTAAAGTACAATGGAGAACGTATAGCTGTGCACCATTCATCAGAAGATGCAGAAGAACAATGACCCCAGACTGCTTCTATCTCTTGTTATAAGTAGTCTTCATTAAAAGTTGGAGGATTGTGAGTCATTTCTTGTAGCTCTTCAGTTTCGTAATGAGATACGATCCTTACAATCACCGAAGCTGCCATATTCACTTATAATCTTTCCCACTTTTGAGGACTCTGCACAAAAGGCCCTTTGTTTGTTTCTGTTGGGTATTGTACTCGTTCTTCATCTAGGCCGGCTTTGCGTCTCCCCAGCTTTAATGAAAGACTAAAGGCTTAATGACACCAAGCTATCCCCATGATGAGGAGAATGGCTTAAAGCCTCCCCATCTCCTATGCTTGGCATATGTTTATAATTAGGTTATAATGGGGATGTTAAAGTGAAAGGGCTCAGCATTTGTTTGCTACAGCTGTTTTGGGGGCCTCGCCACACTGAAGGTCAAGCCTGAGGGTGCCTTCAAGTTTCTCCACACCTTCTGGCACAACAAGCTGCTGCTTTCATGGGATGATGGAGGTCATGGTTCAGAGAGCTCCTCACGTGAATACTGCGTAGCTTTTGTTTCAATCAAGTCAGTAATAACTCAGCTGCAAAACTGCAACACCAAGAAGACGAGAGATCAAAGATAAATGCCATTCATGATCAGAAATACAGCAAAATGCACAAAAAGCAGTATCTGGTGTATCTACCATGGGCAGAAATGACCATTTCTACATGATCTGCAGTGTAGAGGAAGAACATGTTTGTAGATTGTCATTCCATGCAGCTTCTTTTATCCTTTTTCCACAAACGGAGAACTGGTTCCATTCCCATTTTTGCACCTAATTTTGAACTGTTTAGGGATTTTCCACCAACATAAATTGGTTCTGGAATCTGAAAAGTTTCTTTCCAGCTGAAACGAAAGAATATTAGGTTTTTTTTAGTGTGAACCAACACATGTGGGCATGTCAAGTTGTAAAGAAAAGATATTCTCTGGGTTTCCATTGACCGCCATTGCGACACATCTTGGAATATTTCACCAGGGAACCTCAGTAGATAAGACACCACTGCAGGCTCCAACACCTCTTTAATGTGTTTTTGGCTGGACAAGACTAGTCATAGAGTATGAGGGATGTAGAGGAGTGGAACCCAGTTTGCCTCAAACCACAATACCTGATGCTACACTTACATGAACCTTCCACCTTGGTGCCTGCATACACAGATTCCTGCAATGCCTGAATGACCAGCTTTATATTTAAACTAACCATCATATATTAAGACTGGGCCGATGACTATAACTTCCCCATCTCCTTCTCTCTCAATTTCCTTCATTTTTTTGTGAACTGCCCTCAACACAGCATGAGCATTTAAGCTTTGTTCTCACGGTTTCTTCAGATGAAGACTCCTTACCCAAAACTCACACTTCTCTTGCTCTTTCATTTCTTGGATGACGCAATAGGACCAGAATAGCGCAGTCTTCTTTTTTCATGTCATCGTCCTTTCCCTTCCTGTAATTTCACCAGTTCAAAGGATAGACACTTATAGCTGTCTTATCCTTTCCTCTTTCTCTCGCTCACTCATTTCTCTAGTGGGTGATGCCTGTGGCCCCAGGAGCAGTGGATATTCATCCTGGCTTTGGATGACCCAGAATAGAAGGTGTATTTCTGGCCGCTTTGTCTCCCTGAGGGCACCTGAGCAGGTGAAGTCATGGAGCTGACAGCAGTTAAAGATCAGCCATGTGGGAGCGAGCAGCTGAAACTGTTGTCTCTCGACAGGTTCCACAGTGAACCCAGCACCACTGGCTGAGCCTCCTGCAGACCCCTGTGACAAGACCCTCTCTGATGAGCAAACTGAGGCAGCTAGAGAGCTGAAACCTGCCAGACTTTTCTCTGCCCTCTTACTATATATATGCTCATGTGTTATACGCAGGCCAGCGGTCAGTGTCAGTGGACTATATAGATTAACCTTGAAGCCTCTACAGTTGTATGCAGAAGAGTCTATATGGGTTGTACCAGGGGTGTTGTTGGGGTGGCCATATATTGACCGTAGTCTTGAATGCTTTTTGAAAGTGAGAGTACAGCTGTGTGTATGGGCGGACATGCCACCGGGCAAAGCCCCCAATGTCTTTACATCCCTGGGATTTTTGTATGGCTGAAAATGTAATTCTATAAGTTTGTGTCATATTTTTAATTTGTACATTGGGAGATTTCCTAGATTCCACCACAGAGGCCTCTGAGACTCCCTGTGATGGCAACTGAAGCCCAGAACTTGCCAAAAATGTTACATTAGAATATGACATATAGTGTGTTTATCAGTATGGTATTGGTACAGGCCACAGTTGGTTATTGAGAGGAGCATTCAAGAAAGTTGAATAGGAAAGCTTGTAATGCTCAACATGGCATTAACTTTGGGTTAACATTCAGCTAACATAAGTCCTATATCAGTGTATATAGGATATTGTCTTAATTAACATTTTGATATGGTTTGAGAGATGTTTTAGTCATGAATGACTAGGCCATTTGGGTGTCTATTGAGGTCTAAACTGAAAAAAGCCAAATTTGGTCTATAAGCATGTCTTGGCTGGTTGTGTAAGTGGGGGGGGGACCTTTTTCACCAAACTACAGCTTTAGGTTAACCTAATCTGAATGTCCACTACAAGTAGATGTGTTCGAAGTTAATATGCAAGGCCAAAAAGCCCTGTTGATTTTTCACTGTAACTGTGTTATTCCGTTAGAGCCGAGACTCCGCGTCCCAGTTATTTCCTGCTTCTTTGCATTACATTTCTCCACAAATGAGAGTGGAGTGGAATGGGGGGGAAATGAACGCAGCACCCATTAGCATAACTTCCTCAGTGTGTGTGTGTGTAGGCTGGCTGCCTCGTTTGCGCATCTGATGTACTGGTACCAAGGATAGAAAATAATAATAATTCCCAAGGAGTTTAATAATGCGGCTTTGCCAATGAGGCGGCTAATGAAGAGAAAGTGTAATTGTGGAGCAGGCTGTGTATCATGATCAGAGGCAGTCCAGCTCACTGCTAGGCCACATCCACCTGCACGTTATAGCTTTCAGCAGGAAATACTCATTAGGTACACCTACACACTACCAGTCAAATGTTTCAGTGTTCCTGACTGAATGTATATTTCTCATAATCCTACAAAGCTGCCAACATTAGGCTGTGAAAAAGAGGCAGATTTTCCAGATTATCTACATCCCTGGATGACAACAACCAGAGAAGGGCTCCACCAGTGGTTAATGACAGTCTGGAGGGGGAAGAAGGGCATGTTGTGGGGTTGGGACTGGTCATTTATTCTTACCTACATTCCTGGGTTGGGTTGCCAGATAACACAACACATATCTCATAACCTGAGAAATGCCCATTTGATTTGCATCACTTTGAATGTATTAGTGGGATACATTACACTAAGTCACTTTGGTAAGGGCCCAGAGCATCTCCAGTGTGGCAAGACTCAACACTGGTAAGCACCTTCCAATTAATTCCCTGAATCTCAGTCTGAACATCTGTGGGATGTTCTGGAGCAACTAGTCTGATCTACAGTGGCTCCACCTCACAACTTCCAGGACTTAAAGTATCTGCTGCTAACATCTGGATGCCATCTGGACACCTTCAGAGGTTTTGTATTGGGTTGGGTTGCCAGATACCATGACACATACTGTATATCTCAAAAACTGAGAAATATCCTTTTGATTTGTATCACTATGAATGTACTGATAAGATATATTACACTGTAAGAGACCTGAACAACTTTCATAAGAGCATCTCCAGTAAGCCTTGTGGAGTGCTCCCAATCAACAGTGCTCAACACCTACCAACAAATTCCCTGAATGTCAATCTTAGCATCAATGGGATGTTTTGGAGCAACAAGTCTGATCCACGTCACAACTTATAGGACTTAAAAGTTCTGCTATTAACATCTGGATGCCAGATACCACAGGACACCTTCAGAGGTTTTGTATTTAGAGAAATTACCAATTGGGAACACAGTAGGAGTGAGGATTAAAGCTCCTCAAGCTCCTGTCATCCCATTTTCATTATCTAAGAGTCCACTCGACCAAGTGCCATCTGTATTGCCACAACAGTGTTACATGTTTGGGGCATCTTAGATGTTAAGACAACACTGGATTCTCAGAGATAACATGCTGGATGCTGGGGAATAACATGCAAGCATGAATCCCTGAGCTACTTTCACTATGACCAGATAGTTATGGTCAGATGACTGGGCCGATGTGGCAGGGTTGTAAGGTGTTACTGGTCAACAGTGGTCAGTGCCTACCATCAGTAGCCTCCAAAGTCTTCAGATCTCAGTCTGTAGGATGTGAAGGAGCAACAAATCTGATCCACAGTGGCTCCTCATCACAACTTACAGGACTTAACTAGCAAGAATCTACTGCTAATGTTTTGATTCCACCTCCAAAGGTGTTTTAGAGGCCATGTCTGGGTGGGCTGCAGCTGTTTTGCTAGCAAAATAATGTTCAGTGCCCTGATGTTTGGTCCTGTTGATGTGGAGATAGGCCTTGTCTGTTCTTCTTATGATTTACTGCCAGTTTGAGCCGCAGCCTGGCAGGTCTGGCGCTCTTCGTGGACGGATCCTGGGGTTTTGTTGCATGGCACTCATTCGTTCTCAACATTCAGACAGATTTGAGCTGAAAATCAGGCTGGGGCTTTGTGTTCCTCAGTGCAGGAACAGCGGGTATTCCACTGAGCGCCTCCCTTTCTCTCTGAGCCTCGCTCATCCTTAGAGGTGCTATTAGAGGCATTTGTGACTGATGGTGGTGTTTTAGTAATTACTTACAGCAGGCTTATTAGAGATGGAAATGAGGCTGCCATTTTAGGGGTCAGCCCTTGAATTCCCGGCGTAGGAATAGTGATTAGTTAATGCCCCCCTGACAAAAACTTTAGAGCCGCGCAGTCTGAAACGTTTACTCTCATTAGTTCTGTCTGTGGTAATGTGCATAAGAACAGCAGAGTTCTGCTCCGCTCACTCGTAGCTGCTCAGCGTTTAACCCAAGACGTGTTCTTGTTTACCTCTTTATATATTTAGGTGTCGTTACCTAAGTGCATCATTAATGCTGATTAGTTATGTATGAATTTATTGACAGATTTGAGTGTTTTTTCTTCCACAAAACAACAAAATAGCTCGTCTGATGATAAAAGCATCGTTTAATAAACATCTTTTTTTTACAGAACCTAAAATTAGATTTTAAACACTTTTAGGACTTATTTGCCCCCAACACTGTCTCTGTCGTCCAACTGTCTGTCCATTTGTCTGTCTCTCTGTCTGTCTGTATGTATGTCTGTTTGTTTAATGATCTGTCTCTCAATCTCTGTGTCGATATGTCTGTCAATCTGTGTCTGTCAGTCTGTCTGCTGTCTGTGTCTGTCTGTCTATCTGTATGTGTGTCTGTCTCGCAATCTGTCTAAGTCGATCTGTCTGTCTCTATGTCTGTCTGTTTGTCTGTATGTGTGTCTGTCTCTTAATCTCTCTGTCAATCTGTCTGTCTGTCTGTCTTTCTCTGTTTGTCTGTCAATCTGTCTGTCTGTGTCTCTGTCTGTCTGTCTGTCAGTCTCTCTGTCTGTCTGTCAGTGTCTGTCTGTCTGTGTCTCTGTCTGTCTGTCTGTGTCTCTGTCTGTCTGTCTGTCTGTGTCGTCTGTCTGTCTGTGTCTCTGTCTGTCTGTCTGTGTCTCTGTGTCTGTGTCTCTGTCTGTCTGTGTCTCTGTCTGTCTGTCTGTGTCTCTGTCTGTGTCTCTGTCTGTCTGTCTGTGTCTCTGTCTGTCTGTCTGTGTCTCTGTCTGTCTGTCTGTGTCTCTGTCTGTCTGTGTCTCTGTCTGTCTGTGTCTCTGTCTGTGTGTCTATCTCTCAATCTCTTTGTCAATCTGCCTGTCTGTCAATCTGTCTGTCTGTCGATTTGTCTGTCTGTCTGTGTGTCTATCTCTCAATCTCTCTGTCAATTTGTCTGTCTGTCAATATATCTGTCTGTCTGTCTGTCTTTTTATCTCTCTGTCTTTCTCTGTCTACTCACTCACTTCTACATTTTTTAATCTTTTTCTTTTTTGACTTCAGCAGTTTTGCTGAAACCCATATTTCATGATCATGTATTTAATGATGTCTGTTGTTTTGAGTGAGGTTATATACACTAAAATGTATCACTGCTATTATTCACTCCACCTTTACTAGACAAATCAAAGTGTGTTTATTTAAGCAGTTGGTTACCATCGAATGTGCCGAATTTTGGAAAGGAACTCTGTACTTATTTTGTCGGCCTCCTGCTGGATGTGGTGGGAGGCTTGCTGTCCTTATCCTTCAGCAGAGTGGTCAGTGAAGTGTGATGATCCAGTGTGTTAAAGCTGGACCCCCCTCTTCCCTCCCCCTGCACACCCCACCATGCATGCCTGCTCCCCAGGCTGGAGCATGTGTTCTTCTGCTTTGCTCATTTGTTATCTCCGGACACTTCCCCCAGTCCGCACCAGACTGCCAATAGCACAAAGCAGAGATTGATTACCTTTGTCATAACATTTGTGTGGATTTGGATGGTCCGCTTGTTCACGACTATAGATATGTTGCTCTTTGCTCTCAACATACATCATTAGTTTGTTTCGTGGTGAGGCGACATTACGGCATCAAACAGTACTCACATATATTCCACAGTGTTGTGAATTTTATACACATCAATAAAGCTCTTGGCAGCTGTAGTGCTTACATAAAGATTGCCTTAAAATAAAATGTCATTTTTCTAAATTAACAGTGGCATTAATTGAATTAGCTCCATTGCTTACACATAGGCCTTAGTGCTGAACTGGTAATTGGCATGCTATTTTGTCCAAAGCATATGGTGTCATAACAGGAGAAATGCAATGAACATTTGTGCTTTTATGTATGCTCGCCAAGACCTGAAGAGTGACCAGAAGTCAAGTATGTATCTTTCATAATTCATCTTTCATAATTTGCGCAAAGCACTCTGAATTATAATGCGGCTGTCCTTGTTCTTCAGTGTCTATATTCTGACTTTTGTCAAAATTGAACCCAAGGCTGGTAACGAGATCAATTAGACAAGAAAGAGGGCAAAATAAATTACTGACAGGCCACAGCGATCTTCACTGAGTGAATGGATGGTGATGTAGGTGATATTAGAGTAGTAGTGAGTGATGTAGTTGTTCATCTGCAGTACAATTGAAATAGGTCATAAGATCCAAAAAAATAAGCTTTTCCAGTTCATTGTACAATATGTCATGAAATGCTGTAAAATTCTATATTTAAGTGGTTTGTAACTTAATTGCAGACACTGTATTGTTATTTGATTCACATCGCCATGCAAGATGAAATTTTCCGTAAGGAGGGGCGCCCAACAACAGTAATACTATTGCACTGTTTTTCCGGTTTGAGTGAGCTGTATCTTGCTAAAACAGTGCTACAGCATAGCTAGAAAAGTTTCTATTGACTCCACAGTTAATATCTCTTTCCTGAACAAGATAAGTGACTATGGACCAGGAACTGGCTAGACTTTGTGCATTTTGCTGTCTTGTTGAATGCTATAAAACATTGAGGAAAGGCACTGTCCAATAAGCCTTAGCTACCAGGCTAACTTTATTATAGATGCTAATATTGAATGATTTCATAATCATCAAACTCATGGACAAACACAGTGATAGACATAAAGACTGTTGGGACATAATCGAAGGTTTATCAGGGTCCTGAGGTTATTTCTTCTTTTACAGAAGCTCCTTTTTTAATTCATTTCAGTCTGATTCAAACATGTCAGTGTTTTGACTACAAGTGGCTCAGCGGACTAAGGCACTGACTCTTTGATCAGAGGATTGCGAGTTCCAGTTTTGCTTGTCCTGCTTGCTATCAACTGCCAGGGCCCGAGGGAGCAAAATTGGCCATGCTCTCTCTGGTTGGGTAGATGGCGCTCTCTCTCCATCACTGCTGAATAACGTCTGCTGGCTCAGGTGTATGTTAGCTGATGTGTCACTGCTGGGGATCTTGCGATTTCCTCCAAGCATGTTGGCTGCCCAGTGATAATGTATCGTCTACAGTTCGAAAACAGGTGGTGGCTGACTTAACATGCATCGGAGGAGCCCTGTGCTAGTCTTCACCCTCCTAGAGTCAGTGACATTACAAGTAATTGTGAGAGTCCTAGTGGATGGTTGATTGACTACTACTACATGGGGAGGAAAAATTGGGTTAAAATAAATTAAAAAGTCAGTATTTTTCTCACTTTTCAGCTGCAGGGTTCAATTAGAAGGTTCTTCAAACCAGATCACAAGATAATCAACACGTTAAAAAAAGCAGTGGAGTATTTGGTTCATTGCAAGGAGCTGCTGTAGTTCATATTCAGACATGGGGAAAAGAAGCATTCAGCAGAGCCTGCTGTGTTTACTTACCCCTTCAACCACCATCACCTCCACCCCACCCACACCTC